>JACEEZ010009128.1:75000-100000 GCA_016584305.1 Chionoecetes opilio
AGGTGGAGCAATGATCTTGATTTTGATAGTGGAGGGAGCCAAGTTAGTGATTTCCTTCTGCATGCGGTCAGCAATACCAGGGTACATGGTGGTGCCGCCAGACATAACATTATTAGCAAATAAATCTTTTCTTATGTCAATGTCGCACCTCATGATGGAGTTGTAGACGGTCTCATGGATGCCGACAGATTCCATACCCAGAAAGGAAGGCTGAAATAAGGATTCGGGTGCACGGAATCGCTCATTGCCGATGGTGATGACTTGACCGTCGGGCAGTTCGTAGGACTTTTCCAGGGAGGAGGAGGCAGCAGCCACGTTCATCTCACTCTCGAAGTCAAGAGCGACATAGCAAAGCTTCTCCTTAATGTCGCGAACGATTTCTCGCTCAGCCGTGGTGGTGAAGGAGTAGCCACGCTCAGTCATGATCTTCATAAGATACGCAGTTAGGTCACGGCCAGCCAGGTCGAGACGCAGGATGGCGTGAGGAAGGGCGTAACCTTCATAAATGGGAACAGTGTGAGATACACCGTCACCAGAGTCCAAGACGATACCAGTGGTACGGCCAGAGGCGTACAGGGACAGCACGGCCTGGATGGCCACGTACATGGCGGGGGTGTTGAAGGTTTCGAACATGATCTGTGTCATCTTCTCACGGTTGGCCTTGGGGTTGAGGGGAGCCTCCGTAAGAAGGACGGGGGACTCCTCAGGGGCAACGCGGAGTTCGTTGTAGAAGGAGTGGTGCCAGATCTTCTCCATGTCGTCCCAGTTAGTGATGATGCCGTGCTCGATGGGGTACTTGAGAGTCAGGATACCTCGCTTGCTCTGGGCCTCGTCACCGACGTAGGCGTCCTTCTGACCCATTCCGACCATCACACCCTGGTGACGAGGTCGGCCGACGATGGAGGGGAAGACGGCTCGGGGGGCGTCGTCGCCAGCGAAGCCAGCCTTGACC
This sequence comes from Chionoecetes opilio, assembly GCA_016584305.1. Lineage (NCBI taxonomy): Eukaryota > Metazoa > Arthropoda > Malacostraca > Decapoda > Majidae > Chionoecetes > Chionoecetes opilio. The sequence continues at coordinate 75,953 of JACEEZ010009128.1, forward strand.
ATCCCGGAGCCGTTGTCGACCACAAGGGCACAAGCATCGTCGTCGCACATGGTCGATGTCTTCTTGTTCTATTTGGATCTGCAAAGATAAATACGCTATAAGCTAATATTTCGAGTTAGGTGTTGACAACGATGTGGTAGACTCAAGTATCCTGCTAGGCACACCATCCGTTTTCCTTAGTTGCCACTGTGACAGGGTGGCTCACTGCCGCTGAGCATGCATCATTTTCAAAACTTAGCTTCTATGTTTTACTGATTACTGTAGAACGCGTAGTTGTTTTAGTGATGACTCAAATGGAAATTTTTAGGAAAAATTTGACTGCATCGTATTTATATAGTTCATGATATGAATATTCACCATACAAAAGATGATAGCAAGTGCAAGTGTTGGCATGGCAACGAGGGAGGCCAGGATTGCCACACTGTCCTGTTGACAAAGGGCAAGAAAATAATTATATCGCGTGATCAGTAAAATGAGTCAACAGTTTTCGTACATGGCTCACTGCAAGCTAGATATTCAGGGTTCATGCTCTGTGACTGCAACTATATGGTGACTGTGGACTATGTAATCACTAGTGTTCAATAAATATCTCGTCAGTATCATATATTGAATCAGTGCAGACTTTCAATGATTTGGCAAGAAATATGGTTAACACAACGTTCGCGTTTTGCGTAAGCGTAATTTAAAAATTTTAGTAATCAAATTGCCGAATTTAGTCCACAGACGGGGATACAATACGGAAAACTTGTCTCTTAAGGTTTATGATAGCACAGCATTTTACTCAGCAGCCGAGATGTGAATAAGAACCACCTACGTACACTGTTGCTAGTACCCTGAGTCCGCACGAGACTAAGGGCTGCTTCACTCTTACGTCTGCTTATATACATGCGCGACCCCTCGAAAATAACGCACAACAAGCTAATTCAGTGTAAAAAAATTACCATTGGCATCTCACTTCCCCTTACCTAGTGGATACCTTGTAACAAAAAAAGACATTATGCCAGTAACTCGCATACAAACTTTGTTTATATTTAGTCTTTCCTTAAAACTGGTATTTTTGCCTGAACTATATTTTTGTATGGATTATTGTTTTGGAAGTAGCCATATAAGCGGGTAAAAAAAAGAATTTATATCATTCAGCACAATACAGTTTTTCTCCTTCATTAGTTTCAGAATTAGAAAGGAAGATAAGACTACCCCCCCCCAAAAGAAAAAAAAAATTGGCGTCTGGGGAAAAAAACAACCTTGCCATCATTGAAAGAGTTTTGAAGGAATGAAATAGTTTGATGCAGAATACCCAATGGGTACATTTGGCACGTCGTTATGATTGATAGGTAAAACGCTAGACTGAGTCACCGAGATAATTCTTCTGGGATATGTTCAGCGTCACAGTGTTGTAGTGAATGCGCAGGTAAAGGATTGAAGAAGTGAAGGGGTGTAGATTACTATACTTACTATACTATACTATACTAGGAGAGCTAGAATATAATAGGAAAAAAAGTGAGTAAAAATTTACAATTCTGGTTGATGGTTGTTGGTTACCAAGGAACTTAATAGTTGAAAGGAATAGTAGAATAGAAGAAAAACTGAAGAAAATGGTTTGTGGTGCTTAGGTAATCGGATTTCTCATCTGGGCTACACCTCTTTGTGTTTAGTGAGACAAAGACCAGTGTGCTACAGTCGTCTCGCGCTCTTCTAATCACTCAAGGGTTCAAGGTTTTTTTCTGTTGCGTCATGTTTTTTGTCTAGCAGTATCTGTCTTCTCAAATCACATGTATGCCCAAATGAGGAGAAATAAGACATGTTATCTGCTGTATACCACTTCATAATTGGCGCGTCTATTGTGAGGAACTAAATTTTTGTTGTTGTATTCTCTGGTTTTGTTCTATTAATAGCATAACGACAGTGTGTCATCATGTCATGCTCTTTGTGTTTACATACGTTGCAATCCCTTCATCTATTGATTTGTCTGCCTTCTGCTGCCTCACTCAAAAGTCCATACCTAGGAGTACGAAAGGGAAATAAACATACCACTGTCTACGATTGAGCGCTAAAGAACTTCGTGGAATTATGTCGAATATCCTATTATGATCATACACGTATATAATTTTAATGCCAGTCGAGACTAAGGCTGCTGGAGGAGCACTCGCAATATAGCGTGGGTGTGGCTTGAGGGAAAAGGAGGAAAAAAAGGAGTGGTAGGTAGAGTGAGTAGGGAGCCATATCGGGCTGGTGGGCTGGTGGCAGGAGTCGAGACCAGCTGGGTGTGTAGGACTTTTGATAGGGGGAAGTGGTCTTGTCGGTTAGGAGAAAATGCGATAGCTCACGGTACAGGTATAAGTGCCTTCGTCCAGGGTTATTTAAAGCCCCGTGTAACTTAACCCCTTCAGTTGTCTCGAAAAGAGAGAAAGCAAAATGCAAATAACTGTAGTGTAAGTTTACTGAAAAGACCATTTATTTGTCTTGACGGGAGAACATTACCATCAGAGAGAGAGAGAGAGAGAGAGAGAGAGAAAAAAAAAAAGTGGGTGTGTCGGGGCGGCAGACAGGATGGAGGGGAACGAGGGAAATCATAGGTAAGGGGAATGGGAAAGGGAGCGCGCGGCCAGACTGTTGACATTACAGGAGGGCACATCCTAGCCGCCGCAACCTCCCCCGCCGCGGCTATTTCCACCCTGGCCCTGTATTGCCTCGGAAATACTATTTACATATCGGGCATGGCTGAGCGCAGGCACACGTTATAATTGGCTGGGGAGGGGCTCAGGTTCGAGGGAGGAGCGATAGTAAAGGCTCCAGATTATTCTGGCATTTTCTGCATTAGATTCATACGTTGAATATGCTTTCTGTTTTGCCTTATGCTTGAGAAAACTGGAAAATGTTAAGATATTAAAGATACACTATACTTAATTTAAGTATGTGAACCTACGCGTAGATTTTGGCATGCGTATGAGCGATGATAAATGTAGTTTTTGATTATAATGGGATGAATAAGGGCAGTCTATTGGGTCTTCTATATATATGATGAAGTGTAAAGCAGGGCGATGATATTTTGACCTGAAACAGCATATGGTTGTAAGTTTAGGTTCTGCACCTTTTCAACACAGAGTAGCCAGTGAAACTTTCCTCAGACTTACATTAGTATAGGGTAAGATCAGGCCATTTCTAGAAGCTAGCATCACACAGTAGCCTACGTAACAAGGGGTCGGAAGCCAGGGCTGTTTGCATCGCGCGGGATAAAAAAAATTGTACTAGGCAAGGTGAGTGTGTGAATTAGCTTGAGAAAAGAATCTTGTGGGGAAGTATGTTATTTATGAAAACACTGTATAATTATGATAATGATAATAGAAGTTGGAATAGTGATAATTATCATGATTATTATTTTTTTTTTTTATCATAATCTTTATTGATATAATTGTATATTTGAATGTGTAAACTACAAGTTATATCGGGTAATTTTTTGAGTGAGCTACTCTGTGGGTTTTTTTTTACCACCCCACGTGTTTAGAAGGCCTTATGTGTGTAATTTTTTTTTTTCATCATTAACGTTACCATTATAACTTTCATTAACCGGATTATAGGCAACAACAATTGAGTATAGAAAGATAGTTTTATTTTCAAAATACAGGAAAGGAATGCACGTTCATGTATCATAAGTGTATTGTAGAGAAAAAAGATAGTGCATAGTAAATTTCTCATTTGTTTGGTACAAAAATACTATTTTGAATATTATTTCGAACGAAAAAAAACAGAATTAGAAGCATTTTCGGTGAACAATGCCTGGTCCGGACTCGTCGTACTCTTCCTTGGTGATCCACATAGACTGGAAGGTGGACAGAGAGGCAAGGATGGAACCGCCGATCCACACGGAGTATTTGCGCTCAGGAGGAGCAATGATCTTGATCTTGATAGTGGAGGGAGCCAGGGAAGTGATCTCCTTCTGCATGCGGTCAGCAATACCAGGGTACATGGTGGTGCCGCCAGACATGACATTATTTGCAAAAAGATCTTTTCTTATGTCAATGTCGCACCTCATGATGGAGTTGTAGACGGTCTCGTGGATGCCGACAGATTCCATACCCAGGAAGGAAGGCTGGAAGAGAGACTCTGGAGCACGGAAACGTTCATTACCAATTGTGATGACCTGACCGTCGGGAAGCTCGTAGGACTTCTCCAGGGAGGAGGAGGCAGCAGCAATATTCATCTCGCTCTCGAAGTCAAGAGCGACATAGCAAAGCTTCTCCTTGATGTCGCGCACGATTTCTCGCTCAGCCGTGGTGGTGAAAGAGTAACCGCGCTCAGTCATGATCTTCATGAGATACGCAGTCAGGTCACGGCCAGCCAGGTCAAGACGGAGGATGGCGTGGGGAAGAGCGTAACCTTCATATATGGGAACGGTGTGGGATACACCGTCACCAGAGTCCAAGACGATACCAGTGGTACGGCCAGAGGCGTACAGGGACAGCACGGCCTGGATGGCCACGTACATGGCGGGGGTGTTGAAGGTTTCGAACATAATCTGAGTCATCTTCTCACGGTTGGCCTTGGGGTTGAGGGGAGCCTCCGTAAGAAGGACGGGGACTCCTCAGGGGCAACGCGGAGCTCGTTGTAGAAGGAGTGGTGCCAGATCTTCTCCATGTCATCCCAGTTGGTGATGATGCCGTGCTCGATGGGGTACTTGAGAGTCAGGATACCTCGCTTGCTCTGGGCCTCGTCGCCGACGTAGGCGTCCTTCTGACCCATGCCCACCATCACACCCTGGTGACGAGGTCGGCCGACGATGGAGGGGAAGACGGCTCGGGGAGCGTCGTCGCCGGCGAAGCCAGCCTTGACCATCCCGGAGCCATTGTCGACCACAAGGGGACTCACGTCGTCGTCACACATTGTAGAATTAGTTTGGATCTGGAAATGAAATGTTTGTTAGAACAAAAAAATGAAATTGAGTGCCGCATATTATGGTTATATAATATTTTTTATATTCTGAAATCCTTTTTGTGTGGTAGAACTATTTCACCGGGCAGGAGACTTTATACCACCTGTAACGACGGTATATGATTTGATGTCATATGTGCAGTTAGAATTTTACTCCATGCAGTATGTATTAAAAACTTAATAACATTGAAGTCTTCAAAAAATGAACAAGGAAAAGTGTTTTGAGAGTTAGTTTTTGACCTGTGTCAAATATTTTCTAGATATTCAGTTACTTTTAATTGAAAATTTGAACTAGTATGAAAGGATTAACTTGGTAATTTATGTGAGTTGAAGTCACATCTATCGTGTGATCCGAAAAGATCCATCATTCCATGTCAGTCATACATAGTAAGTGTGTCGTAGTGTGAGACAACATTCCACTACCTTTCGCAACCATGTGATATTAACAACTGTTCACATAATAACATTCTGAATTGAAAACAAACTGCCCTATCAGTAAAATCCCTGTCTTTTTTTTCCTGGATAGCGCTTTTTACGGCTTCCTCAAAATAATATGGTGCCAAAACTCCAACTAAAGTAATTGCAAATATTTTCTGAGTCTCTCCTCTTCCTCAGATACAGTCGCGGTCGCTTTTACGTCTCTTTTCAACAATGATGTTTCCCTTAAACCTCCTTTCCTCGTCCCCGTCTTTTTCACCTCCCTCCAATCCCTTCCCCTCCCACTCACCGATTGCCACTGCCACCCCGATACGCACGTGCACTCCTCTTGTCCTGTCTTGAGCGTCAAGAAGACTAAAGTCGAGAGGGTGTAAAGTTCCTTTTTATACCCAACTCCCACTTCCGGTATGGCTAGAGGGGAGGGTACAACTAGTGTAATACGCAACTATTTTCTCCCGCAATGGTCTCAAGGGTTGGGAGGGAAGACAACACCTTTATTATGTGGTAGTCATGACACTACTTTGCCTGCAGTGATATTTTAGAATATTGAGAAGTGTTAAAAGAAAAAAAGTCTGAATGGGACTATAGCGGCCTGTCTTTGGTATCCCGGAACTGTTATAGTTGTTTGCCGCGCCTCCAAAATGTTAGAAATCCAAAGAAATTTGGTAATTCGGTGGGTTATGAAGGATTTAAATGGTCCCTTGTAAACACTCAGTGTTGCCAACATCTCAGCATATGATCTCGGGCCCCTAACAACTGTCCAGGATATATATATATATATATATATATATATATATATATATATATATATATATATATATATTACACAGACACGTAAATTAATTTCAAAATAGGTGTTTTCATTGTGTCGGTAGTTCTATAATAGATTATTGCAAGATTAGCATCACGGGGCGCACACTTACACTAATAGCCTGTGAGTGACTTAACAGAGTAAAATAATGTGCTATCTCTCCTTTGTCTGATGTGTTCTAAGATTCCACTGTCTACCTGCCTTTACATATTAATGTTTTGCTTTCTGTTATAATACGTGTGGGTGTCTGTCATGGGCGGTTCCTTAGAGGTATTGCTGCCTTCCTGTCCTGATAAAGGAGAAGTGGCGGGGGTAGGGGGGGGGGGGGCATTGGTAAGCCTGGCATGTGTGATTCATTCCCCATGCGCATATGTGATGTCACCTCACACGTGCCTTGCACCACGATTCATGCTCAAAGATTGCATTCACCACGTGGCATTATCGCCATGTGTGGGCCGTATATTGTTGTATGATAGAGACCTTTATGATTGGTGACAAGTCCACATGTATATAAACATGAAAATGAAGGTAATCTTTTCTTATAATTTCTAAAGACGCCTTTTAATTATATATTTATTCTTTTTCGGTCTGTGCTATTATGAGTCAAAATGGTCCGTTTTGTAACAAACAACTCTGCCGCATGCTATAAATTCACAAAGACTGGTAATGTCTGGTAGAATTATACGTCAAGAAACAAAATCATGTAATGTGGAGAGAGGAGAACACGGCCCACGCTTTGTGCCAAGACTAGTTAAAGAAAACGGGGCGCACCTCGGAGAGTATGAGTGGCGTCAATGTTAGACTCGTCGAGAATGAATCCTTACTCCAGACGCTGTGACATGTAATGGAATGTTTCGGGTTTTCTTGAGGCAACACAATGATGGCCAGAAATGTAAATGGTGGTGTAAGAGAACATATTTATTTTAGATCTCATTATGCTTATTACCTTTTCTCCTGATATCTTATATTAAAATACAAGTAAATTTTTGTGTATCAACTTACCTATCCATTTATCGTGTCCATCTAGTTTTGACCAAAGCAAGATATATCACTAGCTTCACAGGGAGTAGCTGCGCGCACGAAGATATCTGAGTTCGGACTATCCAGGATCCACCATCAGATCGTTTGTTCCTGAACCTCAAGGGCACGGAGATATTGACTGTGCCCCGAGCCTTGTACAGCGTTAAGGTGCTTTAGGGATAAGTTGTATAGCTTCGCTAGTATAGTATTATCAAGACGATAAGTTGCCAATGGAGACAGAACCGTACTGCCTATAACTTGTGAGGTCTTTTTTGAAGTTGTAAATTAACGAAGAGGAAAAAATTATGATCAGCAGAGGGTGAAATACTGACTCATAATGTCACTCTTAGGTGTGGATCCTGTTTATTCATAAAAATGGATGGATGATGAAACGATGAGTATCTAGGTTTGAATAATAGAGAAGCACAACTACCTCCACGAACGTATGACCGGCTGTTACATAGTTACATATGAGCAAAGTTTTTTATGGAGCCTCGGGAGCCGGAAGAGGTCCAAGGGAAGCACTACAAATGCTTGAATCACGAGAGAGAGAGAGAGAGAGAGAGAGAGAGAGAGAGAGAGAGAGAGAGAGAGAGAGAGAGAGAGAGAGAGAGAGAGAGAGAGAGAGAGAGAGAGAGAGAGAGAGAGAGATTTATAGTATTTTCTGTCACAGAAGGGACATTTATAAGGATTTATTATAAGACAGCAAATATTTTATAAAGTTTTTGGTTGATAGATTTCAAAGTTTGGAGTTTTCAGTGACATTATTTGGGAATCCACAACCTTCCAAACCCTGATGCAGAAGTTATTTACTCTATTTATTTTTCAAACTAGTAAGGATTAAAGTAACACAAATAGGAAAGTGGGGAAAGAGAGATTAAGGCTTCATTTGTAGAAAGATAAAGAAAGAAAACAAACATGACAAGTTAAAGAAATGACGCAAACAAACATGTCACTTTTTTGTCTTAAAAGTCATGCTAGGAAGATATAGCATATTCGTGAACAGCGTTGGCAGCGTGAAAACAAGCCTGTAGAAAAAAAAAATAGGGAAGAATACGTATTAAGGATATGAGATAGCTGGCCCTCGTGAGGTAGGACGGAATTAGATTGTGTATGGGTGCGGCGAGGCGGGCGTGGGTGTGGCAGGGGGAGGTAGGAGAGTGAAAGGGGTGGTGGTTGTGGTGGTTCTCTTCTCCAGCCTGCCCGTAAATGGGCATTGGCAGTGGTAAGTGTTTGGGGATGGGGTAAACTCAAAAGAGAGAGAGAGAGAGAGAGAGAGAGAGAGAGAGAGAGAGAGAGAGAGAGAGAGAGAGAGAGAGAGAGAGAGAGAGAGAGAGAGATTTGCTTTGATTCCGATGAAAATAATATTAATTCAGCTACTTCATATGAACTCAATTTCTTAACACTGTTTATCATGATTAAAGGGATTCGTTCCCCTGTTTATCTGTAGTAGAATAGGTGGTCGTGTTTAGTATTCTGGGATATCAAAGCTGTTAAATAAGTGACAGTTCTGTCAGTGAATCAAAATTCTGTCGAGGAAGATTTTATGTTGATCTCATAAACGTCTCATCGATCTCATAAAGATTATGACTCCATATACCTCACTGACACTGAATGAGCAAATAAAATAATAATAAAGGAATAAAGGAGAAGGGTTGACGAGGGTGGCAAAGAGATAGAATGGAGATAAGTTCGCAATGGCTTTTCGCCACGCACAGAAAGATAATTATAAGTTAACTTGCTTACCTTTGTATGTTCACAGCGGCTGAAAGACTCTTAAGTGCTCAAAAACCTTTACTTGGTGCTCATGGGTGGGCCACCAGAGAACATTGGCTTCAGCAAGTACAACTAGACACTTCTGTAACCGTCGAAAATTTGATCGATAGGTTTTTTTATGAATCGTTAAAAATATTTTGACGAGCTGTAGATTTCAAGGAAACAGTGGTGAAAAACTGAATCTTATCAAATGTTTCTCTAGTTTTACTCACACTTTCATTGTTGATAATTTTTTTTTTTTACTTAGTAATGATAAACTGAACTCCAGCACTCCCTGCTTTTTATGTAAATAATGTATATATTTCCTTACTATAAGGTGCTGAAGAAAAATCACGCACATTATGTGAAGATAGAATATTGCGTTCAAAACATCAAAATTCAGATCATTAAACTAAAGTAGATATGCCGTAGAATACAAAGAAAAAATATTTGTTACTCTTCTAGCCTAAAAAGACGTCCCAATAGACAACATTCGGGTGTTTTTTTTATTAGAAAACTAAACATTACTTTAAAACTTTTTAAACACTCGAAGCATCTTTTAGAAGCACTTGCGGTGAACAATACCAGGCCCCGGACTCATCGTACTCCTCTTTGGTAATCCACATAGCTTGGAAAGTGGACAGAGGGGCCCAGGATGGAACCACCAATCCAGACGGAATATTTACGGTCAGGTGGAGCAATAATCATGATCTTGATAGTAGACGGAGCCAGGGCCGTAATTTTCCTTCTGCATGCGGTCAGCAATACCAGGAACTGGTGGTGCCGCCAACAGCACGTTGTTGGCAAACAGGTCCTTCCTGATATCAATGTCGCCCTCATGATGGAGTTGTAGACGGTCTCGTGGAGCCGACAGATTCCATACCCAGGAAGGAAGGCTGGAAGAGGGACTCGGGGCAGCGGAAGCGCTCGTTGCCGATGGTGATGACCTGACCATGGGGAAGCTCGTAGGACTTCTCAAGGGAGGAGGAAGCAGCAGCCAAATTCATTTCGTTTTCGAAGTCAAGAGCGACATGCAAAGCTTCTCCTTGATGTCGCGAACGATTTCTCGCTCACCCCGTGGTGGTAAAGGGAAAGTAGCCACGCTCAGTCATGATCTTCATGAGATACGCAGTCAGGCCCACGGCCTGCAAGGTCGAGACGCAGGATGGCGTGGGGAAGGCAGTAACCTTCATAGATGGGGACGGTGTGTGTGACACCATCTCCAGTATCGAGCACGATACCAGTGGTACGGACAGAGGCGTACGGGGACAGCACGGCCTGGATGGCCAGTACATGGCGGGGGTGCTGAAGGTTTCGAACATAATCTGAGTCATCTTCTCACGGTTGGCCTTGGGGTTGAGGGGCCTCAGTAAGAAGGACGGGGACTCCTCAGGGGCAACGCGGAGCTCGTTGTTAAAGGGAGTGGGGCCATATCTTCTCCATGTCGTCCCAGTTGGTGATGAATGCCGTGCTCGATGGGGTACTTGAGAGTCAGGATACCTCGCTTGCTTTGGGCCTCGTCGCCGACGTAGGCGTCCTTGCCCACCATCACACCCGGTGACGAGGTCGCCGAGATGGGGGGGAAGACGGCTCGGGGAGCTTTCGTCGCCGGCGAACCCCAGCCTTGACCATCCAGGGGCCATTGTCCACCACCAGAGCCCTTTGAATCGTCATCACTCATGGTAGAGTAGGGATCAGAAGGGCTTAGGAAAGTGATTACAAATATTGAATTTATGGGTAAATATCTTTCTAATCAAATGACAATAGCAATATATATATATTTTTCATTTTTTCAAATTTTTTTGTTCTGTGCCCTGTGAATTGATTTGTATTTCTATTATGGGCTGAAGCAGAAGACATAATATTGATTTCTGCATCATAAGAGTCACTGCCAACTAACTAAAGATTTAGGTTTTTATATTAAGGAGGGTATTTAAAAGTATTTGATGAGATGTGAATTGTTATCACTGCAAGAAAAACTGAAATTGGGTGTCCCCTATCCTTCATCGTTTTGCATCCGGGGCACTACATTTAAAGGAGCTTATGGCTACATTGTGGATCAGTGGGGGTGGTTAGTTTTTTTTATATGGATTTAAAGCTCCGTTGTCTAGCGAGTCGCGTCGAGCATTTCTGTTTGGATTGAAAACTGGCCATAGTATTAGCCGTTTTCTTTTCCCCGTGTTTGTGTCGAGAGATTTACATATATATATTTCTATAGATCTAATATTGTTATTATTGTGAATATTATCATTATTTTTATTATCATCACCATCTTTGTATTTGTTGGTGTTGTCGGGTTTTTTTATTTTTCAAGGCAAGTTATTGTGTTCGAAGGATTTTACGGGTATATTTGTTAGGATTCATCGACATGTTTTTCCTTTTTTATTTATTTTTTAACTCTTAAGATTATAGTTTGAGTTTTTAGCGGGTTCTGTTTACCCGAGTTTAGTGGAGCATTTCTTCCCGTGAGTTAGTGATTGAGAAAGTGTTGATGCTGATATAAAAAACTGCTGATTTGCGTAGCACTACCCGCGTATGATGACAAAAAAAAAAAAAACGATTAGGTGATTATTAAAGCTTGTTAATAAACCATCGGTTTGAAATTCAAATGTTCCAAGCTAGTGAATATAATGTCATCAAACATTCATTGAAAAATTGCTAAATAAAAAAGTTTAGAACAAGATATGATTTTCATTTATTTAAATTTTTTTTTTTTTTTTTTTTTTTTTTTTAGTGTGGGGCGATTTTTTAAAATCACGATTTGATTTTGAATTTTCGTATGTGCACTGTAACAGTCAGCTAAGAACTTTGAGTTAATTTCTTTTTTTGAATATAAGTGTGAATTCTGTACTAATTCTGTATGATTTATGGGTGCAGTGACTACTCAGAACTTGAGATAAGTAAAGATATATTTGCGACAAGTGAGCTTAACACTAACGCATTCAGCGCTCTGAGGACCCATCAACACGTACAGAGGTCCTTCTGTATCCTGATCTGAAGTACACTAGAGGAAGGTGGTGTCAGAGGCTCCTTATATACCAACCTTATACTTCCCTCAGGAAGTTGAGGCAGCACGTGACTCATAAGTCTGGCAGGTAGAGAGGAGGGGGGTGGGTTTGTAATGCACCCAAAACATTGCCCAAGGTTCTCCCGGATGCTTCATAAATCATAGCCGGGTCGTTGAAACTTACTGAGAATACTGTAAACCCATGAAATTGCTCGCGTGAGTTCAAATTTGAATATTTTTGGGCGGGTTTTTTTTTTTGGTTTGCCCTTTTAAAATACGTTAGTTGCGTTATAGTAGATGCAAATATTTATGATTAGTATATTTCACTGGGGAAAAATTTGAAAAAAATAAATTGTTGAGTTAGATTTTTGAGCTTATTTAGACTAAAATTTGGCTTTGCTGATTCCAAATCTGTAGTCAGTTTTTTCTAGCACGTCAAGTTTTTTCTCCACAGCTTACCCTCCAGATAAGCAAAATTCCACTTGTGAGCTGAAAGTAAACTGCCAGCTGATTACGATTTGACTCACGAGAGCTAGGTGGCAACTTGTTTGTCCCAGTTACAATTGAGACAGTGCGGTGAGAGGTGTGGGGCAGCTCCCAATAGGTCAGTACTATCAATATCTGCAAACAGAAAGCTAGGATAGTAGGATTAGGAGGATTTGTTATGGCTTTTCTTTTAATCTTGTAACAACCCAACCATTGTAATTTCTATTTCGTTTTATGCTGTTTTTTTTTGTTTTCAAAGCTTGTAACTTTCCAGCTTAGTGTTTTATTTACATAGGTATATATTTTCTTTTGTTTCAGATCATGTCTGCTCCTGCTACGTCTCGTCGTAAATGCCTAAAACCCTGACTCCTTCTGCTATTTTAATGTGGTAGTTTCACCATTCCAAGTCAGAGGGCACGCATCAACGTATTTGTCAAAAAAGCATATTTCGCATATTTTAAAGTGAAACTCGGTGATCAAGACAAGCTTGGGCCCCTCACAAAGTGTGCAAGCAGTGTGTCGAGAGATTACGGATGTGGCCCAAAAAGGAACACGTGAAAAGTTGGCATTTGGTATCCCCATGGTTTGGCGAGAGCAAAAAGATCATTCCACAGACTACTTTTGTTTAGTGAAAACATCGGATTTAACAAGAAAAAAAAGTAAAATAAATATCCTAATCTACCGTCAGCTATAAAGACCAATGCCTCATTCAGCTGAAATTCCAGTGCCAGTTTTCGAACAACTACCTCCTCTAGAAGATCTGAGTGATTTGAAAAACGCAGTGACAGCAATGATGCAGATATTGACATTCACGAGGTTTCCCAGTTCGTAGGGGATTTGATCAGCACGGTTGAATGATTTAGCACGTGATTTGGGCCTACCCAAAAAAAGTTTCAGAAATACTAGAAATCAAGACTGAACGAAAAAACATACTTGAACAAGGAGTGAAGGTATCATACTTTCGAACCAGAGAAAGTACATTTCTGCAGTACTTTCGAAGTGCCAGCGGTTTTTGGTTTTTTGCCATAACATTCCTGGTTTACTAAAGGAATTAGGGCTTTCAATCTACAACCCAAAATGAATGGCGATTGTTTATTGATAGCTCAAAGCGGAGCTTGAAGTGTGTCCTTCTACACAATGGCAATTTGTTTGGCGCAGTCCCTATTGGGCATTCGGTCTGTCTTCGTGAAGAATATGGAGATGTAAGAGGTCAATGAGTTATTGCAATATGACAAACACAATTGGATCATCTGTGTTGACCTTAAAATGGTGTCCTTCCTTCTTGGGCAACAACGTGGGTACACAAAGTATCCCTGCTTTCTCTGTATGTGGGATAGCAGAGCTCGAGAGAAGCATTGGGTTCAGACGAATTGGCCTCCGAGATCTGATCTTAAACCTGGAGATCCTAACATTGTACATGAGCCAACTTGTTGACAGGAAGAAAATAATATTCCCACCTCTGCACATAAAACTAGGTCTCATGAAACAATTTTGTAAAAGCATTGTCAACTGATGGCGACTGTTTGAAGTACATCATCTTGGCATTTCCTGGACTGTCAATTGAAAAATCAAGGCCGGTGTGTTTGATGGTCCACAAATTCGACAGCTCATCAAAAATGAACATTTTTAACGGTACTATGTCAGACCTTGAAAAGAAGGCTTTTGGGTATCATTCAAAGACGTCGTCAAGAACTTTCTTTGGAAATACACGTGCAAGTAATTACACAGAAATTGTTCAGAAACTATTGAGAGCTACAAAGCGCTTGGTTGCAACATGAGTATTAAAATACATTTTTTTCATAGCCATCTTGCCAACTTTCCGGAAAATCTTGGTGCTGCTAGCGACGAGCAAGGTGAACGATTTCACCAAGATTTGAAGGTTATGGAAGAATGTTACCAGGGTAGATGGGATGTGCATATGATGGCTGACTATTGTTGGAGCATCAAACGCGATAGTCCTCAAGTTGAACACTCCAGACAAAGCTACAAACGTAAATTTTTACCTTAACCTGCACACAATTATAGCCTTATCCTTTCTAAAAACATGATAATGTTAAATAAACATTCTATTTTATGCCTATTTCTTTCATTTTCATTGTATGTTACATTTGCCCAAATTTTTATAAAATAAGCACTGTTTCTGTTTGTACAGTATTTTTCATATTTTTTAAGAAAACGAAAATCCTACAGTTAAAAAACTTGACGTGATAGAGAAAAACTGAGATCAGTTTTGGATTCAGCACCCAAAAATTACTTAATAACAAGTGTCAGACCTAACTCAACAAAAATTTGTTCTCCAGTGATATATTTGTTTCTCATGCTAAACCTTCAAAATTAACCCTTTCCACGTTTAAACACTTATCTAAGAGACTTAAACTAAACACGGACTTCCTTTCAGCTTATAAGCTTACTATACATACTAGTCTTGTTGATTAAATGGATACCGATAAAAGAGATTTTTAGCAGGAACCTGAAAAGTTATGCTGAAAGATTTAGCTCACCAAGAAATATTGTTTTCAAGATTTAGTTTTCACTCATAATACGATGAAATCTAAGCATGTAATTACTAGTTCAGAAGTGACCCAGTGCATTTTGTATGAACACACAAGACATATACTATAGCCGGGTTTTGCACTCTAAAAAAATGTTCTTCTCATAAGTTGTGGGTGTTCAACTTTTGTCCTTGAATTCAGTCTCCACCTTATCTATCTATATAATATAAGCGAAAGTGTGTCTTTTCTGTCTTGTCTGTCTGTCTGTCTGTCTGTCTGTGTGTGTGTGGTGTGTGGGGTGGTATAGGTTCCGCCCCCGTGGGGCCCAAACACCTCATATGGCACATTTTTGGAACCGGGTTGACCAGGGAAGGTCATAAGCCCATTATGAGATGATTCGATCACTTTTTTTTTTTTTTTTTTTAGCAGCCTATTAGCGATAATTGTGAAAAAAAAAAATGGGTTGGGGAGAATTGAGGAAACCTTGATGTAGGGTGATGGGTAATGGGTGAGTGAATGGGTGGGGTGATGGGGAATGGGTGTTTGGGGGGATGGGTGAGTGAATGGGTGGGGGGTGATGGGTTGGGGGTTGATGGGTGATGGGTGAGGGAATAGGTGGGGAGTGATGGGTAATGGTAAATATAAGCCCAAAGTGTGTCTGTCTGTCTGTCTGTCTGTGTGTGTGTGTGTGTGTGTGTGTGTGTGTGTGTGTGTGTGTGGTCTGGTATAGGTTCCGCCCCCTGTGGCGCAATCACCTCATATGAAACATTTTTTTGGGAAACCCGGGGGGGACCAGGGGAAGGTTTTAAAGCCCTTTATGAGATGATCCGATCACTTTTTTTTTTTTTTTTAGCAGCCTATTAGCGATAATTGTGAAAAAAAAAAGTGGGTTGCGAGAATTGAGGAAACCTTGATGTAGGGTGATGGGTAATGGGTGAGTGAATGGGTGGGGTGATGGGTAATGGGTGTGGGGTGATGGGTGAGTGAATGGGTGGGGGGTGATGGGTTGGGGGTGATGGGTGATGGGTGAGGGAATAGGTGGGGGGTGATGGGTAATGGTAAATATAAGCGAAAGTGTGTCTGTCTGTCTGTCTGTCTGTGTGTGTGTGTGTGTGTGTGTGTGTGTGTGTGTGTGTGTGTGTGTGTGTGTCTGGTATAGGTTCCGCCCCCCGTGGCGCAATCACCTCATATGGCACATTTTTGGAACCGGGTTGACCAGGGGAAGGTTTTAAGCCCAATTATGAGATGATCCGATCACTTTTTTTTTTTTTAGCAGCCTATTAGCGATAATTGTGAAAAAAAAGTGGGTTGCGAGAATTAGAGAGAACTGCAACTCGAGAAAGGCCAGTGGTCGCTGGCAGTTTTAACTCAAAGGTTGGTCTACTGTGTTTTGGCTCCGCGACTAATATTTTTCATAAATTAATTTCGCGATAAACATTGATGCACCGCATCTGAATACCAAAAAATATAGTTCTTCTGTTGTTCTACTAATTATATGGATGACATGCATTACGATGGAAGGCTCTATAATAGCAATTTAATGCAAATTACTCGCCTCGAGTAGCAAAGCTTAATAGATTTTTTACATGTATATTGTGGCATGTAAAATTTGGGCGATGTTCACACTGTTTTCTAAGACAGTACTGCTGCGTCTGGCAAACGCTTGTCAAACAAAATACAATAAGCAATGCCTTGGAAAAACGAAGAATAAAGAATGCCGAAATCGGCTTGTTGCTGCGACAATGTAGGTTATAATTGTGGAGGCGACACGCCGCGGCGGGGAGTGGTGGGCGGGGAGATTGTGGCGGGGAGATTGAATCAAAACATTACGACTTCACGCGTCGACTCATTGCACTTCCAGGCTTTCTATCTGATTGATACACAATAATAACAGGAAAATATGACTGCCTAGGTATAGATAACTTCTAAACATTCGTTATTGACTATATAATATCATAGAGTAGCATTTACCTCGCCTCCTCAACTATAACCTACTTGGTTATTTGGTTATATACAATGTTTTACAGAATCAGGCTTCTATGCAATATACATATAGAAGAAAATCGTTCTTAATATTACACTTTTGTGTTTTAAGTGCAGTGGAATAAGCCCATATTTTGTTTTCCAGTAGACCAACTTATTATCAAAAAAGTGAGTTAAGACTGCCAGCGACCCCTGGCATTTTGGGTTCCAGTTCTCTCGAATTGAGGAAACCTTGATGTAGGGTGATGGGTAATGGGTGAGTGAATGGGTGGGGTGATGGGTAATGGGTGTGGGGTGATGGGTGAGTGAATGGGTGGGGGGGGTGGGGATGGGTTGGGGGTGATGGGTGATGGGTGAGGGAATAGGTGGGGGGTGATGGGTAATGGTAAATATAAGCGAAAGTGTGTCTGTCTGTCTGTCTGTCTGTGTGTGTGTGTGTGTGTGTGTGTGTGTGTGTGTGTGTGTGTGTGTGTGTGTGTGTCTGGTATAGGTTCCGCCCCCCGTGGCGCAATCACCTCATATGGCACATTTTTGGAACCGGGTTGACCAGGGGAAGGTTTTAAGCCCAATTATGAGATAATCCGATCACTTTTTATATTTTTTTTATCAGCCTATTAGCGATAATTGTGGAAAAAAAGTGGGTTGCGAGAATTGAGGAAACCTTGATGTAGGGTGATGGGTAATGGGTGAGTGAATGGGTGGGGTGATGGGTAATGGGTGTGGGGTGATGGGTGAGTGAATGGGTGGGGGTGATGGGTTGGGGGTGATGGGTGATGGTGAGGGAATAGGTGGGGGGTGATGGGTAATGGTAAATATAAGCGAAAGTGTGTCTGTCTGTCTGTCTGTCTGTGTGTGTGTGTGTGTGTGTGTGTGTGTGGTATAGGTTCCGCCCCCCGTGGCGCAATCACCTCATATGAAACATTTTTGGAACCGGGTTGACCAGGGGAAGGTTTTAAGCCCAATTACGAGATGATCCGATCACTTTTTTTTTTTTTTTTAGCAGCCTATTAGCGATAATTGTGAAAAAAAAGTGGGTTGCGAGAATTGAGGAAACCTTGATGTAGGGTGATGGGTAATGGGTGAGTGAATGGGTGGGATGATGGGTAATAGGTGTGGGGTGATGGGTGAGTGAATGGGTGGGGGGTGATGGATTGGGGGTGATGGGTGATGGGTGAGGGAATAGGTGGGGGGTGGGGGTAATGGGTGAGTGAATGGGTGTGTGGTGATGGGTAATGGGTGAGTGAATGGGTGGGGGGTGATGGGTAATGGGTGAGTGAATGGGTGGGGGGTGATGGGTAATGGGTGAGTGAATGGGTGGGGGTAATACATACATTTCTACATCCATGATTTCAGGAAAGTTAGAAAGGGCTATCTGGAGAGTCCGTGTTTGGTGGGCCGAAGGCCCACCACCAATAGCCCTCCGCAGGAGCTAGCCAAAAAGTCCGCCCGGAGGGCGGCTTTGCGGCTAGTGGTAAATATAAGCGAAAGTGTGTCTGTCTGTCTGTCTGTCTGTGTGTGTGTGTGTGTGTGTGTGTGTGTGTGTGTGTGTGTGTGTGTCTGGTATAGGTTCCGCCCCCCGTGGCACAATCACCTCATATGGCACATTTTTGGAACCGGGTTGACCAGGGGAAGGTTTTAAGCCCAATTATGAGATAATCCGATCACTTTTTTTTTTTTTTTAGCAGCCTATTAGCGATAATTGTGGAAAAAAAGTGGGTTGCGAGAATTGAGCAAACCTTGATGTAGGGTGATGGGTAATGGGTGAGTGAATGGGTGGGGTGATGGGTAATGGGTGTGGGGTGATGGGTGAGTGAATGGGTTGGGGGTGATGGGTGATGGGTGAGGGAATAGGTGGGGGGTGATGGGTAATGGTAAATATAAGCGAAAGTGTGTCTGTCTGTCTGTCTGTCTGTGTGTGTGTGTGTGTGTGTGTGTGTGTGTGTGTGTGTGTGTGTGTGTGTGTGTGTGTGTGTGTCTGGTATAGGTTCCGCCCCCCGTGGCGCAATCACCTCATATGAAACATTTTTGGAACCGGGTTGACCAGGGGAAGGTTTTAAGCCCAATTATGAGATGATCCGATCACTTTTTTTTCTTTTTTTTAGCAGCCTATTAGCGATAATTGTGAAAAAAAAGTGGGTTGCGAGAATTGAGGAAACCTTGATGTAGGGTGATGGGTAATGGGTGAGTGAATGGGTGGGGTGATGGGTAATGGGTGTGGGGTGATGGGTGAGTGAATGGGTGGGGGGTGATGGATTGGGGGTGATGGATGATGGGTGAGGGAATAGGTGGGGGGTGATGGGTAATGGGTGAGTGAATGGGTGTGTGGTGATGGGTAATGGGTGAGTGAATGGGTGGGGGGTGATGGGTAATGGGTGAGTGAATGGGTGGGGGGTGATGGGTAATGGGTGAGTGAATGGGTGGGGGTAATACATACATTTCTACATCCATGATTTCAGGAAAGTTAGAAGGGGCTATCTGGAGAGTCCGTGTTTGGTGGGCCGAAGGCCCACCAAACACAGGTGGTGGGCCTTCGGCCCACCACCAATAGCCCTCCGCAGGAGCTAGCCAAAAAGTCCGCCCGGAGGGCGGCTTTGCGGCTAGTCATACATAAAGATACAGAGTCCGTACGCTTCATTCAGTGCATATTCAAGACGAAATATGATATATGTGGTTTATTGTTTTGTAAATAGAATCAAGAAATGTTTTTTTTATTATTAAATTGCCTCTCTATCGCTGAGCCTTGGAAGGAAAGGGTCTTATCCGGGGAGAGGAAGGAAAGGGATAGGTTCTATAGAATCAGATCAGGTGTGGGTGTGTTTGGGAGAGAGAGAGAGAGAGAGAGAGAGAGAGAGAGAGAGAGAGAGAGAGAGAGAGAGAGAGAGAGAGAGAAGGGAGGGTAGTAATAGTGAGCAAGGGAGGGGGTCAGTTGGATATGATGCTTTAAGGAGGGGGTTGCGGACACCGAGGTGTATGCTTTCCATACTTGGGCATTGACAGGGTTGCAAGGAGCGATGGTGGAGGTGCAGGTGAAGATAGACACGTAGGATGAAGGGTCTGGGAAATATTATCTTTTGCTATTTCTTATTATGGTTTGCAAAGTGAGAACTTCATAATTTATGCCTTTGTTTCGAAATAGCAGAAATCTGTTGTTATTTTGCTTGAAATGCAACGAACATTATGAGAAAGAGATATTTCGGTCATCAAAGACACAGCGCTCCCTGTGTGTGATGTATGTTATGCTTGGCTGCAGGAGTGGCGGCCGTTGTTCATCTCCCCTCTGCAGCATTGCAGCCACAGACGGGGCTCATTAAGGAGCATCGCGGCTCGTCAGTCGTCACCCATATTGCTTCTTGTTTGTTTGGCAGAACGGAAGAAATTGCTTGTAGTGACTGGATATCAACGCTTAAAATGTAGCTGCCTTTGCTTCCATAATGATAATCTCGTTTGAGTTATCAATAATTATATAAGATATTGAGAAATGTAGGTAGGTAAATGAATATATGAATAAATAAAAAAAAAGCTAGATAACCAAAAATTAACATTTATATGTATGTATGATAGATAGTTAGACCATCGCAGCATTAGTTTTTATCCCGAAATAACGAGTGTCATGAAGATATGCTTATTTTTGGCCGTAAATCCATGCAAATCTAGTTAAGTAATTTTTTCATTGTGGTCTGTAGCCATAAATAAATGTGATATGTTATGGGTACATATTGTGCTACGTTTATTTTCAGTCAATTTGAATATCAGTATGTTTTCAAGAGAACAAAAAAATCCTGGATTTGCTTTCGGTTAGTAAGTCAGTTTGATTTTTTTCCCAAAAGTAATTTTTATTAAAGTGTGCTCGAAAAGGAAAATATAATTGAGATGTCAAATTGCAATAAATTAGGAAGAAAATAGATTTGTACCAATCTCAAAATTACTTTTCTCATCCGTGCTACCCAATGATGCTTATCACTAATGCAGTGGTGTTTAGAAGCACTTGCGGTGGACAATGCCTGGGCCGGACTCGTCGTACTCATCCTTAGTGATCCACATGGCTTGGAAAGTGGACAGAGAGGCCAAGATGGAACCACCGATCCATACGGAGTACTTGCGCTCAGGAGGTGCAATGATCTTGATCTTGATGGTAGGAGGAGCCAGCGCAGTGATTTCCTTCTGCATGCGGTCAGCAATACCTGGGTACATGGTGGTGCCGCCAGACAGCACGTTGTTAGCGAACAGGTCCTTCCTGATATCAATGTCGCACCTCATGATGGAATTGTAGACGGTCTCGTGGATGCCGACAGATTCCATACCCAGGAAGGAAGGCTGGAAGAGGGACTCGGGGCAGCGGAAGCGCTCGTTGCCAATGGTGATGACCTGACCGTCGGGAAGCTCGTAGGACTTCTCCAGGGAGGAGGAGGCAGCAGACAAATTCATTTCGTTTTCGAAGTCAAGAGCGACATAGCAAAGCTTCTCTTTGATGTCGCGAACGATTTCTCGCTCAGCCGTGGTGGTGAAGGAGTAGCCACGCTCAGTCATGATCTTCATGAGATACGCAGTTAGGTCACGGCCTGCCAGGTCGAGACGCAGGATGGCGTGGGGAAGGCAGTAACCTTCATAGATGGGGACGGTGTGTGTGACACCATCTCCAGTATCGAGCACGATGCCAGTGGTACGGCCAGAGGCGTACAGGGACAGCACGGCCTGGATGGCCACGTACATGGCGGGGGTGTTGAAAACTTCAAACATGATCTGAGTCATCTTCTCACGGTTGGCCTTGGGGTTGAGTGGAGCCTCAGTAAGAAGGACGGGGGACTCCTCAGGGGCAATGCGGAGCTCGTTGTAGAAGGAGTGGTGCCAGATCTTCTCCATGTCGTCCCAGTTGGTGATGATGCCGTGCTCGATGGGGTACTTGAGAGTCAGGATACCTCGCTTGCTCTGGGCCTCGTCGCCGACATATGCGTCCTTCTGACCCATGCCTACCATCACACCCTGGTGACGAGGTCGGCCGACGATGGAGGGGAAGACGGCTCGGGGAGCGTCGTCGCCGGCGAAGCCAGCCTTGACCATCCCGGAGCCGTTGTCGACCACAAGAGCAGTTGATTCGTCGTCACACATGGTGGTGGTTCGGCTGAAATAAAAGCGGGAAATAGTAAATTTATTTAGACTAAAGACTGTTGATAATAGCTCAGACGCTAGTGCTATCACAAATAGCAACGAAACATGTATTGTAATATATATTTTTCATGGCCTGGCGTTTGTAAGTGGCACGGTTATGGAATCTGTTCGTGCTCTCTTTTGCTGGAAATAAAGTTTCCGAGGTTGTAAGCAACTTATCGTTTGTTAATATTCAAAAGTTGTATAGGTTAAGTTTGAATGCTGAAAAATACACGCAAATCATTCTATATCGTAACTCGATTGTGATTGTTGTGGGTATGAAAATAAGTGTCTGGTAGGCCGCCGGGAGATTCAAATATGATAATCAAGAAAAATAAGTGTTAATAACATGATGTGGTGAAATTGTTAATGATTCATGGTGACGGGTGTGGCATTAAGTTGGGATGTTTCAGGCTCTGTGGATGATGCGAATTATTAGTATACCAGCGTGCGCTTGGTATAGTACAGAGGTCGGCAACCCAAAATTCGAGAAGAGCCAGTTGTTTCAAACTTGCTAGAAAAGCAGTGCTGATGGAGCCGCAGTGCATATTATGAATGGAAATTACGAACAAGTTCAAGTAAATAAGTAAAAGAATTCAACACAATATTTTCCTAGAGAACTAGGACCTAGGTCACATACACTATTGTACTGCGGTTATCTATGCCAGCATTTTATCTCTTATTTTTTTAAACGACAATTTGGACATTTTTAAGTAGGTGGCAGGAGCCGCACAGGTCTCTTGAAAGAGCTGCATGCGGTTCCGGAGCCACAGGTTGCCGACCGCTGGACTGTAGTAGTAGTAGTAGGATATCCAAGAGGCTTCAACAGTGACAATAAATAAAAAAAAAATTGCTACTATGACTTTTCTCGTATTTAACACTGCGCGCTTGTGGCGGATGACAACTTGAATACTTAAGCAGAATACACTAGGGTATAAGTTTGATATAACTTTTTCAGAGTTACAAGTGAGCACACGAAACTAGATCGCTAGGCTGTGTGGATGAATTTTTTTCGATCAAGATTATCACTTAACCGAAAATCAAATATCACAAATCGCACATGTAACAGAAAGATCAAGAACAATGATGGGATGAGAGGAGGGTTTGATGGTCTCATTACGTACAGAGGTGCGAGCTTATCCTGAGTCTGAAGCACACTGGAGGCCTCTTGTCGTCTGGACTCTTTTATATATGCGATTGATCAACGACGTCCTCTAATGTGGTTTTTTATGTGCATTCTACCTTTTCCTCTAATGGCAACGCTCTAAGTTAATGGCGAGTGTGTCATACGCTTAGAAAATAGAGCTTGATAGGAAATCTTGAGTGCAAGTCTTTGATGACACGCTGCCAATCATCACCGTCAAGGAGATGGGGGTGCCAACACGGTATTATGCTTTGGTCTTACTTTGAAGTCTTTAGAATCTTATGCAATACCGATAATGTATTTTATGGCTTCTAATGTGAATAAGTAGCCGAAGCAGTTGTTCAGAGAAGCGACATGAACCGCAGTGTATTTGCGCAATCACTCACATGTGTGTGTATATATGATGAATATGTAATAAAAGTTTAAATTTTGATTTTGATTACAGTAATAATGGTAATGTTGATGAAAATATTTATGATGATAAAAGAGTAATAACAATGATAATAGTAAACCGTAAATTGATAATGGATGCATGCAATGATGTTAAGGGGACCCGCCCACCCTGAATATATCGAAAATTCATGAAAAATATAGAAATCCTTTTAAGTCATATAATGGTAGCTGTGGCCTTGGGCAACACACTGATATATAGTTTGTCCCATAAAAGGATATTTAAAGGGGTTTAAATCTCCCCGCACCACGCGAGCGCCACGCCTCGAGTGTTTACATCTGTTTTGACGATAAAATATCAATTATAATGTTTGTTTTGAGTTTGAGTTTAATCGACAAAACCCTTATAGGGTTTACTGACGTAACATTTAGTAAAAAAAAAAAAAAA
>JACEEZ010009128.1:105000-112500 GCA_016584305.1 Chionoecetes opilio
CCCTCTGGTGTACTGTTCTCAGGAATAAGGTGACATGTATTGGAATTATCATAGATATTTCATCAGGTGCAAACAATAAAAATATAAATCTAGAGTATTTGAAAGATAAATAAGGATAGTCGTGTGAATTAGAAGCACTTGCGGTGGACAATGCCGGGGCCGGACTCGTCGTACTCTTCCTTGGTGATCCACATGGTCTGGAAGGTGGACAGAGAGGCAAGGATGGAACCGCCGATCCATACGGAGTACTTGCGCTCAGGAGGAGCAATGATCTTGATCTTGATGGTAGGAGGAGCCAGGGCAGTGATTTCCTTCTGCATGCGGTCAGCAATACCAGGGAACATGGTGGTGCCGCCAGACAGCACGTTGTTGGCGAACAGGTCCTTCCTGATATCAATGTCGCACCTCATGATGGAGTTGTAGACGGTCTCGTGGATGCCGACAGATTCCATTCCCAGGAAGGAAGGCTGGAAGAGGGACTCGGGGCAGCGGAAGCGCTCGTTGCCGATGGTGATGACCTGACCGTCGGGAAGCTCGTAGGACTTCTCCAGGGAGGAGGAGGCAGCAGCAATATTCATCTCACTCTCGAAGTCAAGAGCGACATAGCAAAGCTTCTCCTTGATGTCGCGAACGATTTCTCGCTCAGCCGTGGTGGTGAAGGAGTAGCCACGCTCAGTCATGATCTTGGTGAGGTAGGCAGTCAGGTCACGGCCAGCCAGGTCGAGACGCAGGATGGCGTGGGGAAGGCAGTAACCTTCATAGATGGGGACTGTGTGTGTGACACCATCTCCAGTATCGAGCACGATACCAGTGGTACGGCCAGAGGCGTACAGGGATAGCACGGCCTGGATGGCCACGTACATGGCGGGGGTGTTGAAAACTTCAAACATGATCTGTGTCATCTTCTCACGGTTGGCCTTGGGGTTGAGGGGAGCCTCAGTAAGAAGGACGGGGGACTCCTCAGGGGCAATGCGGAGCTCGTTGTAGAAGGAGTGGTGCCAGATCTTCTCCATGTCGTCCCAGTTGGTGATGATGCCGTGCTCGATGGGGTACTTGAGAGTCAGGATACCTCGCTTGCTCTGGGCCTCGTCGCCGACATAGGCGTCCTTCTGACCCATGCCTACCATCACACCCTGGTGACGAGGTCGGCCGACGATGGAGGGGAAGACAGCTCGGGGAGCGTCATCGCCGGCGAAGCCAGCCTTGACCATCCCGGAGCCATTGTCGACCACAAGGGGAGATACGTCGTCGTCACACATGATTGAGTGGTGTCAGATCTGAAACGAAATAACAAAATTACATGCTGGGATACAGAGTTTTTTGTTTGCTACTCTTATCAAGCGAGATTTGTCAATCGTTTTCATTATCATAATTATATTCAATGACAGTTTATACGTTGACAGATTATTGCAAAGACATACAAGCTCTTATTATTATGCTTTATACTAGGTAAAATATAAGCATGACCCATGGCCTTGTCCACGCGAGCTGGACTCGCGATCGCCAGTTCAGAGATCAGAGAGAGCTTGGAGCTCATTATGACCGATCTTAGGGTAATGCTAGGACCTCATACACCACACACCCTCATCTCCTTGCTCAAGGGGGACAGTAACCGCTTGGATTTGTTAGTGAAAAATCCCCGGGAGCGTGCGAGGATTCGAACAGACTAACCACAGAATGGCACGCCAAAGCTCTATCCACTGGACCATCGTGGCGGTGTGCGTCGCATACTTCAGAATTTTTGAAAGGAAATGTACGTTGCTTTAATTCTTTTGTTAGATTTTTGTTCAAAGGAATAGTTATGACGAATATATGCTTGAATGATATTCTATTTTAGGCTTGCGTCGCTCTATAATGTTGGTGAAAATATTATAATTTTCCTCTACGAATTGCTTCGATCTAAGATTATACAACTAATGATTTAACGATGTTTACTGCCGTCAGAGGTGTTTTGATGTGAATGGAGAATTAACGTTAGGTAGTCGTTGATAAAATATTGGAACAGTTAAGAACTTATATTCATGCATACTATAGCATCCTTTTGGTCAGCGGTTATGATAATCTTAATACAGGACACTAAGCAACGTAACGCTGCAACTAAGATATGCTTGTAATCGTAATAGCGCTTTTAAGCCTGAGTAGCAAAATAAAGTTAGACTTATTGGATAACTGATAAACTTGTAAACACGCTGCAAAATTAAGCCAGCGATTTGTGGTAGTTCACATCAGCTTTCTAGTTCGCAAGTTGATTTATCGCTATCATACGCCAGGTGGTGCAGCTCAATGGCAGTCAGCGGCCACAAATTGTTTGACGTTTTAATAGCTTGGTACGTAAATGAATTTTATGAATAAAAATCTTCAACTACATGGAGAACACTATTTATTGATTGTTCTTTTCTTGACCTTTTTTTATTTTTTTTATTTCAGTTGAAGAGTAAGCACCAGGCCAATGCCACGCGCCTTGCTTTGTCTTAGATTCATGGAGAACATTATAATTCGATCAATTAGAGGCAAGAAATATGAGGGAAAAAAAACTTCACAATGCAAATCTCGAAGTTGACTTGTCTTCATCAATTGAACTGATGTTTGATTAATCGTACTCTCTTCGAAGAATCGGGTCACAAACTTTCAATACACGCTGTCACCGCTGGGCATCGCCAACCACGAGGATGCACGTGGGCCCGTGCCACATAGACCCCAACCAACGTTCACTTACACAAGCTTACTGTATCCTGAGCCTGAAGTACACTAAGGTCCGAGTCGGGCCAGTCTTGTCTTATATACCACCCGCTCCTCTAATTTGGGTCCCAGAAGTCACATTTTCCTCACTTAAAAAGGAAATGATCTGTTGATTTGGCTTGATAAAAATGGTTTCTTTGACCACCGATTTATCTATTAGACGAGAGCAATGAAGTGTTTTGCTACTGAGATATTAATATTCGCAAAAAACTGTTATTCGAATGATAGTGAAATACGGAAGTTACAGTAAAACAGTTATAAAAGGTAGCCCCAGTCTAAATATGTGAATATTGTTGGCGGGGAAGCCGGTTCCAGTTACTTCCGCAAAGTTTTGTAGCAAGTGCCAATACTGTTTTTGTGGCCTTGTAGAGGGTGGCCACTTATTTATTATTTTGTTTTGTTTTCTTGAGTCACGAGGATGTTTATATATTTAGAGGCACTTTGAAGCACGGGACGGAAATCCGTGCTTACTCCCAAATGCTATCCGGCACGATACGTTGTTGAAGACATTTGATCCAAAGTTATTTTAGACTTTATGTAGTGGGGATTGTAAGCAAAGAAAACTACTGTACATGCTTTGCATTAATACTAAGAAACATCTCTTTGTAGTGTTTACTATTCAAGTGTATTTTTCTAATATCAGCACGTCAGTTACAGTTAAGAATGATCTCACAAGATTAAGAAACAGGGAAAATATATTTCTCACGTCAGAGAGGCTTATTTTCCTGCGATTATTACACCTTAACTAACAACATGCGCAGCAGGAACGACACCAACACGCACATGCCTCAATACACACACACACACACACACACACACACACACACACACACACACACACACACACACACACACACACACTCCACTGGGGTACTCCGTAGTGTAGAGGTAGCACGCTCGATTCACAACCGAGAAGTCCCGGGTTCGATCCTCGGGCTGAGCGGAGACAGATGGGCTGTTTCCTTAAAACCCGAGCCCCTGTCCACCCAGCAGTGAATGGGTACCGGGTGTTAGCCGGGGGTTTGTGACCCGCCTCCCGGGGTGGTGACTTCGGCCAACACTAAGCTCTAAGGATGAATGATAAGAATGTTGATATGGAGACGGGGCCATACGAGTGTAGCTCAGGCCCTGTAAAATACAACTAGATGAATACAACTAGATGAAGATGAATAACAACCCCACACACCACACACACACACACACACACACCACACACACCACCACACCCCACACACCACACACACACACACACACAACACACACCACCACACACACACACACACACACACACCACACACACACCACACACACACCACACACACACACACAACACACACACACACACCACCACACACACACACACACACCACACACACACCACACACACACACACACACACACACACACCACACACAACAACACACCACACACCCACACAACACACACACACACACACACACACACACACACACACACACACACACACCACACAACACACACAACACACACACAACACACACACACCCACACACACACACACACACACACACACACACACACACACCACACACACCACAACCACCACACACACACACACCACACACACACACACACACACACACCACACACACACACACACACACACACACACACACAACACACACACACACACAACACACACAACACCACACACACACCACCACACACACACACCCCACACACACACACACACACACACACCAACACACACACACACACACACACCACACCACACACACACACACACAACACCACACACACACCACACACACACCACACACACACAACACACACACACACACACCACACACACACACACACACACACACACACACACACACAACACACACACACACACACCACACACCACACCACACACACACACAACACACACACACACACACACACAACACACACACACACACACACACACACACAACACACACACACACACACACACACACACACACACACACACACACACACACACACACACACACACACACACACACACACACACACACACACACACACACACACACACACACACACACACACACACACACACACACACACACACACACACACACACACACACACCACACACACACACACACACACAACACACACCACAACACACACACACACACACCACACACACACACACACACACACACACACACACCACACACCACCACACACTTGAGATTTTTTGCTGATGAGTGGGTGGTTACTTTAATCAAAATCCATTTAAGCAAAAGATTGAGGTGTGTGGTGTGTGAGGTTCCATATTTACCCAAAGATCGCTGCCTTTATAAGAGTTCTGAGTACTTTCCTGAGTTCTTTCCGGGAAGGTAATAGCTGGCGGTCACGAATGTAACACGTGATTAAGGCTGTGGGTGAATAACACACACACACACACATCAATAATTTCATAGCATGTATAGCTTTTGATATTAGTTTACAGGCAAGAAGGGTATTGATATTCCTTAAGCTAAGGACAGTTTATATGTATATACTCACCATTTGCTACAATATTTCAATATATTTATTTTGTCACATCAAGCACATAAATCGACGTGTTATTGGCTTTAAGTTTCCTTAAGAGCAGTAATCTACAAAACATTATCTTGCTACCACCGCTTATCATTATAGTTAAAAAAAATTGTATGTATGAAAGATAGGAAAACAAAGTTAAAGTCAGCTGTTAATGCTTGCAAGATCAACGATGAAAAATGGAATCAGTGGTATGACCCGAGCTTGCCGAGACTCATGCCAAGATAGTAGGGGATGTTTAATAGCTAGAATGACAGCAGCTAACGAGTTATCATCAGTTCAGCGCAAGTCGTTGCCTCAGTCAAGGGGATCTTGTGTAAGTACCTCTCATAGGTATGTTGTATAATTAACGTTTGTGAGGAATATTTCCCATTTCATACCCCCTGACAGTTCACACAAACAGAGTGAATGCACATCAACAATGATATGTTGAACGACCCACTAGAATGTAAAACCCTTCACAATTTATTGTAGCATAACTGCTTGACTCACCGTTTGTCGGTCAACCATCAGGTTGTGTATATATATATATATATATTATATATATTAATATATATATATATATATATATATATATATATATATATATATATATATATTGATATATGTGCTTATCAGAGGGGAAGATGAAACAATGAAAACAAAAAGATTTTTTTATTAACAATTGATCTTCAATGATAGAGAAAATAACCTCTTACATGCGCATAAAGTCGCCAACTGAAATCCATTTTGTTTTTGCCTCTTCATGTTGTTCCGAGCGCAGAGGTTATTTGACAGATAGTTCAAGGTGATAATGAGTAACTATAACTATGGGCAAAAATGCAATTATGGAATATGGTGGCATATTGGCGTGTTTTGATGTTAGGCTGTAGATGAACTTCTTAGAAGCACTTGCGGTGGACAATGCCTGGGCCGGACTCGTCGTACTCTTCCTTGGTGATCCACATGGTCTGGAAGGTGGAGAGAGAGGCAAGGATGGAACCGCCGATCCATACGGAGTACTTGCGCTCAGGAGGAGCAATGATCTTGATCTTGATGGTAGGAGGTGCCAGGGCAGTGATTTCCTTCTGCATGCGGTCAGCAATACCAGGGAACATGGTGGTGCCGCCAGACAGCACGTTGTTGGCGAACAGGTCCTTCCTGATATCAATGTCGCACCTCATGATGGAGTTGTAGACGGTCTCGTGGATGCCGACAGATTCCATTCCCAGGAAGGAAGGCTGGAAGAGGGATTCGGGGCAGCGGAAGCGCTCGTTGCCGATGGTGATGACCTGACCGTCGGGAAGCTCGTAGGACTTCTCCAGGGAGGAGGAGGCAGCAGCAATATTCATCTCACTCTCGAAGTCAAGAGCGACATAGCAAAGCTTCTCCTTGATGTCGCGAACGATTTCTCGCTCAGCCGTGGTGGTGAAGGAGTAGCCACGCTCAGTCATGATCTTGGTGAGGTAGGCAGTCAGGTCACGGCCAGCCAGGTCGAGACGCAGGATGGCGTGGGGAAGGCAGTAACCTTCATAGATGGGGACGGTGTGTGTGACACCATCTCCAGTATCGAGCACGATACCAGTGGTACGGCCAGAGGCGTACAGGGACAGCACGGCCTGGATGGCCACGTACATGGCGGGGGTGTTGAAAACTTCGAACATGATCTGTGTCATCTTCTCACGGTTGGCCTTGGGGTTGAGGGGAGCCTCTGTAAGAAGGACGGGGGACTCCTCAGGGGCAATGCGGAGCTCGTTGTAGAAGGAGTGGTGCCAGATCTTCTCCATGTCGTCCCAGTTGGTGATGATACCGTGCTCGATGGGGTACTTGAGAGTCAGGATACCTCGCTTGCTCTGGGCCTCGTCGCCGACGTAGGCGTCCTTCTGACCCATGCCCACCATCACACCCTGGTGACGAGGTCGGCCGACGATGGAGGGGAAGACGGCTCGGGGAGCGTCGTCGCCGGCAAAGCCAGCCTTGACCATCCCGGAGCCATTGTCGACCACAAGGGGAGATACGTCGTCGTCACACATGGTGGAATGGTGTCAGGTCAGTTCTAAGGAGAAGAAAGGACAATCATCAAGTAGCCTCGTACCTTTTGTAAGATTTTGCTTATAAACAATACGATACAATCTATGTCGAAATAAACAGAATTACACTATCAAAATAATTGTAAGACTGAACGCA
>JACEEZ010009128.1:117500-132500 GCA_016584305.1 Chionoecetes opilio
ACCGCAGCCAATATCAAGAGGGAGGTGGGCAGGAAGCTGAAGACCCCAAACGTCACACGCTGGATCCCTCTATAACTCCATGGAGGTACTCGATACCAAGCTGGCCCAGATTAAATTGATCTGCATGCAAAATGGCATAGCCACGTTCAACCTGGTTGATAAAGTCATCGTCAACGAGTACCTCACTGTGATGAAGCCATTGGTAACCAGCCTTGATAAACTCCAAATGGAGAAGGAGGCCTACATGGGAGTCCTGCGTCCTACCCTAGATGTACTCCGGGACAGCCTTCGGGCATTGAAGGCTAAACCATTCAAATATGCCCGGCCTTTGTTGGAGTACCTCCTTGAGAACCCTCTTAGTGATAAGAGACCCAAGGGTTTCAACTTTCAAGGCCAGGTTCCTCTCCCTATCTAATAAAATGGATTTTTTGATGGCCACAGCAATCCACCCCCTCTTCAAGCTGCCTGTAGTCCACCTTCTCAACCCTGAGAAGGTGGATGCCGTGAAATCAAGACTGTTGTTCGAAGTCACGAAGCAGGCAGTCTTGGATACCTCAGAAGGCAGCAGCCCAGATGAAGACGAAGAGGTTGATTTTTTCAAGGTGAGACATTGATGTTATCGAGATCTACTGCATCTTCAGTTCGTTTGTGACAGTTAATTATTCCAAGTAATTATATTAGTAATATTCAGCGTCATGCTGATAAATTATGAAATATTTATGATTTAAGTGCAATAATATATTTAAAAAAAATCTAAGCACTTTATATTTCTAAGTAGCAGTATAAATGTTGTTTTTTCTAACTCCGATGAATTAATATTTTTACTTAATATATATGTTACAAATTTATCTATTATTTCCAGGCTTTGAGGAGTCCAGGACCCACAGCTACAGAGGGCACCAACTCTACCCGTCTCTCCAACAAGATGGGGAAAGAGCTTGAGAGTCAGTGCTCAGAGAAGCAGAAGAACAAGCTTTTGGAGCAGGGCATGTTTCTTGCCCTTTCCCGTGCCGCCTGGGTAGATGTATTTGTTAAGTACAACACGGCCATACCCAGCTCTGCAGCCGTAGAGAGACTGTTCTCCCAGGGGGTGGACATCATGAAGGCCAAGAGAGCGAGTCTGACCTCCAATACTTGTGAGAGATTGGTCTTCATGAAGGGGAACATGGACCTGCTCAAGATGGAATTGTCACCAGAGGACTCTGAATGAGTCTGAGGTTAAGAATCTGATATCATATAAATACAATTTGAATGTAGTGTACGTACCTATACTAATTATTACCCATTAGTTTGCACTTAAGTATATATATTGAGTGAATGGTCACAATGAGGGGAAGGTAGAATGTGAGCTATAACATCTGTGGGGCACTGAGTGGTATGTATGAATACTAATGTATATATATATATATATATATATATATATTATATATGTGTATATTGTATATATATATATATATATATATATATATATATATATATATATATATATATATATATATATATATATATATATATATATTATATATATATATATATATAAATAATTATTGCCATAAGTGATTTAGTAAATAATATATGAATTTACTACCACAAAGTGTTTAACCTCTATTTTTGCACTATATGCAGAGAAAATATCACATAATTGGTTTGCGGTTTGCGGACTTGCGGTTGCGGAACTTAAGGATTGAAGTTTGCGGATTTGCGTTTGCGGAAGTGGATTTTGCGTTTGCGGTGCCCACTTCTGAGTCACATACACACACACACACACACACACACACATACACACACACACACACACACACACACACACACACACACACACACACACACACACACACACACACACACACACACACACACACACACACACACACACACACACACACACATACACACCACACACACACACACACAACACACACACACACACACACACACACACACACACACACACCACACACACACACACACACACACACACACACACACACACACACACACACACACACACACAACGCACACAGCATATATCATGCAAGCCTCCCTTAGTTTCTCCCTGCAGCATCTGGCAAATAGGTTAATGCTGGCTGGCAAAGGCCTCACTGGGTTTCCTTCATATTTGGAGTGCCCAACTATTTATTCCTGTACATGTGAGTCAGGATGAGAGTGTATGGTAGTCTTCCACAAATTAAATGTTATAAAATATATATATATATATATATATATATATATATATATATATATATATATATATATATATATATATATATATATATATATATATATATATATATATATGGTGAATGGGTTTTTTCTTCAAGTATCATCTGATTTAGAGTGGAGTATGAATCGGAAGTGCAATATTTTTTTCAAATTTTTAGTTTCAAAGGTTCAAATATTTTAAGAACGTGTATTGACATATTAAGAATAATCATAGACGGTCAGAGGCATTATAAACGTAAGGGAAAACTTTTGTCAGTGAGTATTATGTTCACTTGTCTATCCGCAGATACGAAGGTCTTGCATGTAAATATTGAGATAGGAAGTGCTTAACTATAAGTATATACATATTAAAGGAGGCTAATCACATGTAAGATAAGGGAATAAAGGTTTATTGGCAAAAATTCAGGACAGCTGAACATTTAAGACGACGTGAGTCATATGAAAGAATAAAAGATGATAAAGTAAAGGTTCCCATAGCTGAATAATTGAAGCTTAGAAGCACTTGCGGTGGACAATGCCTGGGCCGGACTCGTCGTACTCTTCCTTGGTGATCCACATGGTCTGGAAGGTGGAGAGAGAGGCAAGGATGGAACCGCCGATCCATACGGAGTACTTGCGCTCAGGAGGAGCAATGATCTTGATCTTGATGGTAGGAGGTGCCAGGGCAGTGATTTCCTTCTGCATGCGGTCAGCAATACCAGGGAACATGGTGGTGCCGCCAGACAGCACGTTGTTGGCGAACAGGTCCTTCCTGATATCAATGTCGCACCTCATGATGGAGTTGTAGACGGTCTCGTGGATGCCGACAGATTCCATTCCCAGGAAGGAAGGCTGGAAGAGGGACTCGGGGCAGCGGAAGCGCTCGTTGCCGATGGTGATGACCTGACCGTCGGGAAGCTCGTAGGACTTCTCCAGGGAGGAGGAGGCAGCAGCAATATTCATCTCACTCTCGAAGTCAAGAGCGACATAGCAAAGCTTCTCCTTGATGTCGCGAACGATTTCTCGCTCAGCTGTGGTGGTGAAGGAGTAGCCACGCTCAGTCATGATCTTGGTGAGGTAGGCAGTCAGGTCACGGCCAGCCAGGTCGAGACGCAGGATGGCGTGGGGAAGGCAGTAACCTTCATAGATGGGGACGGTGTGTGTGACACCATCTCCAGTATCGAGCACGATACCAGTGGTACGGCCAGAGGCGTACAGGGACAGCACGGCCTGGATGGCCACGTACATGGCGGGGGTGTTGAAGGTTTCGAACATGATCTGAGTCATCTTCTCACGGTTGGCCTTGGGGTTGAGGGGAGCCTCAGTAAGAAGGACGGGGGACTCCTCAGGGGCAATGCGGAGCTCGTTGTAGAAGGAGTGGTGCCAGATCTTCTCCATGTCGTCCCAGTTGGTGATGATGCCGTGCTCGATGGGGTACTTGAGAGTCAGGATACCTCGCTTGCTCTGGGCCTCGTCGCCGACGTAGGCGTCCTTCTGACCCATGCCCACCATCACACCCTGGTGACGGGGTCGACCAACGATGGAGGGGAAAACAGCTCGGGGAGCGTCGTCGCCGGCGAAGCCAGCCTTGACCATCCCGGAACCATTGTCGACCACAAGGGGACTCACGTCGTCGTCACACATGGTGGAGTGATTTTAGATCTACAGGGAAGGAGATATAAGTACATATGTTAGGAAGTTGTTCAATGATTAGGTACATGTAAGATTTTATGATTCCTTACACATTCTCATGGAATTGAACTTATGGTGAGGAGGATGAAAGATGGAGATGTGATGGAATTTATAATCACCGCTATCATATTTTGTAGTTTTTTGACTGTGTTTTTTTATTATGACTTTACAAATATTTTTTTAGTTTGAAGCTGAAAGATATTAAAGCACAGAAATTTTATATTTTTCGGTATTTTGAAAGAAGCTAACTGCTCTTTTGTAGAAATTGCACTTTTTTTCTATATGAGTATAATTTACTGAAAAAGACAAGACGAGTCACTCAAAATTTCCAGTGGCTACATCAAACTTTCTAAATTACAATGGAGATTACGTTCTGGGTGTCAAGGGGTTAAGTGTATTTATGGGTCTCGCTCTGGATCGAACTCGGGTCTTCAAGAACGCCACGCGGAGACGCTAACCACTCTGCCAACACCTCCCCAATTTAACCATTATTTAAATTTGTATGTGATTGGAATGGAGTATTTTGAATCACCCTGTATATATTGGTGGTACTAGCTGACTGGGAGACAACATTATTAATATTTTGGTTCACCCTGTATATAATGGAGAGGTAGGAAAAGTTCTTAGGGCGTTTAACCAGGGTAGAACAAGAAGTAATGGATTCAAGCTGGAAAAGTGTAGATTTAGAAAGGAAATAGGGAAAAACTGGTTCACAAATAGGGTGGTGAATGATTGGCATGGACTCAGTAGACAGGTAGTTAGTGCAGAGTCATTAGGGAGCTTTAAAGGGAGGCTGGATAATTTCATGGATGGGGATGAAAGGTGGATGTAGGTAGTGTTAGGTGACAGGAACTACCACGTGTAGGTCTCACGGCCTCTTGTAGCTTCCTTATTTTCTTATGTTCTTATGTTCTAATGCTATTTTCAAAGTGTGTCCTCTAAACAAAGTTATTCACATAATATCACCAACACATAATTGGAAGTTGATAGTGATACTGATGTGATTAAGACCATTAATCTTAAATGGACTATACAAAACAGTGATTTTAAGCGTATAAGTCAAATAAAAGATTTTTTTTTTTCATTGCCACAGGCAGAAATCGAACTCGCGTGCATCCGGGTGTCTGTGCCCACCTCGCCACCTGAAGATGCAAAAATAGAGATTGTGCATCACTACCCAGCCTCACTCGATGGGGGTGGCGTGACATTTATATATCCGACCACAGCTCACGTTGATTTGACTTATTTGTCGTGAGCCCTAACTGTGTATAGATGAATGTCCCGTCGCCCCCACTGAGTGAGATCGGGTAGAGATGCCTTATCTCTACCTTTTCACCTTCAGGTGGCGAGATGGGTACAGACGCCTGCACGCGGATTGCTTTCTCCCTATAGCAATTTAAGCACTGTTTTCTGCTTGGCGATTTGATGCCTTATCTTCAAGAACTTCACGAATGAAATGATTTTTATCTATGCACGTTTTATCATTTTGCCGAAGAGACTGGTGATGAGAGAAAAAAATCACACATGAACTGTAGGACTCTGAATGGCAATGTGCACCGAGGAACACGGTCAGTTTATCTGTTTAGGTTTTAGGGTCTTGGTCACTGAACACACCATTGTTTCTCTTCGGGATGATGTGAATATAACGATAAATCAGTCGAATGGGTTATGGATGGGTAATTGGCTGATGAATTGGTAAGATTAATAGCG
Organism: Chionoecetes opilio; assembly: GCA_016584305.1. Taxonomy (NCBI): domain Eukaryota; kingdom Metazoa; phylum Arthropoda; class Malacostraca; order Decapoda; family Majidae; genus Chionoecetes; species Chionoecetes opilio. The sequence goes on from JACEEZ010009128.1 coordinate 123,105, forward strand.
GATAGTATTACGTAAGATTGGATAGATAATGGATGGATAAGTATATTGATAGATAGATCAAGAAGGATAGTAAGATAACTGTGAAAATATATAGATAGATGAATATGTAGATCGATAGATGGAATAATAGATATGTAGATAGATACACAGGCAAAGAAGTAGAGATCCGTAGATAGTGATAGATAATGCCAGTATGTTGACTGATGTGCGTGTGTGTATGTGTATGTGGGTGTAAGAGAGAGAGAGAGAGAGAGAGAGAGAGAGAGAGAGAGAGAGAGAGAGAGAGAGAGAGAGAGAGAGAGAGAGAGAGAGAGAGAGAGAGAGAGAGAGAGACGTACACGGTCTTGACGTATCCTGAGTCTGAAGTACACTGAAGATGAGCAACAGTGACTTACTTATATACCTTCTTCCTACTCGCTTACTAAACTGTGGAAGCTAAATTACCTTCCTTACATCTAAATATAGGCTATATAGTTGGTTTAGGCAGGTGTTCAAGGATATGCTCCATATTTTGACGTGGAGCCTCTCTGGAATCCGTGTAGTGACAATTCATAACACCTGATAGTTACATCTGTCTTTCCTAAGGCCATTCAAGGAATGCTTATGTCCTAAATGGGTGTATATTTGTTTATATATATATATATATATATATATAATATATATATATATATATATATATATATATATATATATATAAATAATTATTGCCATAAGTGATTTAGTAAATAATATATGAATTTACTACCACAAAGTGTTTTACCTCTATTTTTGCACTATATGCAGAGAAAATATCACATAATTGGTTTGCGGTTTGCGGACTTGCGGTTGCGGAAGTGTGAACTTCAAGAAATTTGCGGACTTGCGGTTGCGGAACTTGAGGATTGAAGTTTGCGGATTTGCGTTTGCGGAAGTGGATTTTCGTTTGCGGTGCCCACTTCTGAGTCACACACACACACACACGCACATACAACACACACACACACACACACACACACACACACACACACAACACACACACAACACACACACACACACACACACGCACGCACACACACACACACACACACCCCACACACACACACACACACACACACACACACACACACACACACACACACACCACACACACACCATATATCATGCAAGCCTCCCTTAGTTTCTCCCTGCAACATCTGGCAAATAGGTTAATGCTGGCTGGCAAAGGCCTCACTGGCTTTCCTTCATATTCGGAGTGCCCTCCTATTTATTCTTGTACTTGTGAGTCAGGATGAGAGTGTATGGTAGTCTTCCACAAATTAAATGTTATAAAAATATTATATATATAATATATATATATATATATATATATATATATATATATATATATATATATATATATATATATATATATATGGTGAATGGGTTTTTTCTTCAAGTATCATCTGATTTAGAGTGGAGTATGAATCGGAAGTGCAATATTTTTTTCAAATTTTTAGTTTCAAAGGTTCAAATATTTTAAGAACGTGTATTGACATATTAAGAATAATCATAGACGGTCAGAGGCATTATAAACGTAAGGGAAAACTTTTGTCAGTGAGTATTATGTTCACTTGTCTATCCGCAGATACGAAGGTCTTGCATGTAAATATTGAGATAGGAAGTGCTTAACTATAAGTATATACATATTAAAGGAGGCTAATCACATGTAAGATAAAGGAATAAAGGTTTATTGGCAAAAATTCAGGACATCTGAATACTTAAGACGACGTGAGTCATATGAAAGAATAAAAGATAATAAAGTAAAGGTTCCCATAGCTGAATAATTGAAGCTTAGAAGCACTTGCGGTGGACAATGCCTGGGCCGGACTCGTCGTACTCTTCCTTGGTGATCCACATGGTCTGGAAGGTGGAGAGAGAGGCAAGGATGGAACCGCCGATCCATACGGAGTACTTGCGCTCAGGAGGAGCAATGATCTTGATCTTGATGGTAGGAGGTGCCAGGGCAGTGATTTCCTTCTGCATGCGGTCAGCAATACCAGGGTACATGGTGGTGCCGCCAGACAGCACGTTGTTGGCGAACAGGTCCTTCCTGATATCAATGTCGCACCTCATGATGGAGTTGTAGACGGTCTCGTGGATGCCGACAGATTCCATTCCCAGGAAGGAAGGCTGGAAGAGGGACTCGGGGCAGCGGAAGCGCTCGTTGCCGATGGTGATGACCTGACCGTCGGGAAGCTCGTAGGACTTCTCCAGGGAGGAGGAGGCAGCAGCAATATTCATCTCACTCTCGAAGTCAAGAGCGACATAGCAAAGCTTCTCCTTGATGTCGCGAACGATTTCTCGCTCAGCCGTGGTGGTGAAGGAGTAGCCACGCTCAGTCATGATCTTGGTGAGGTAGGCAGTCAGGTCACGGCCAGCCAGGTCGAGACGCAGGATGGCGTGGGGAAGGCAGTAACCTTCATAGATGGGGACGGTGTGTGTGACACCATCTCCAGTATCGAGCACGATACCAGTGGTGCGGCCAGAGGCGTACAGGGACAGAACGGCCTGGATGGCCACGTACATGGCGGGGGTGTTGAAGGTTTCGAACATGATCTGAGTCATCTTCTCACGGTTGGCCTTGGGGTTGAGGGGAGCCTCAGTAAGAAGGACCGGGGACTCCTCAGGGGCAATGCGGAGCTCGTTGTAGAAGGAGTGGTGCCAGATCTTCTCCATGTCGTCCCAGTTGGTGATGATGCCGTGCTCGATGGGGTACTTGAGAGTCAGGATACCTCGCTTGCTCTGGGCCTCGTCGCCGACGTAGGCGTCCTTCTGACCCATGCCCACCATCACACCCTGGTGACGGGGTCGACCAACGATGGAGGGGAAAACAGCTCGGGGAGCGTCGTCGCCGGCGAAGCCAGCCTTGACCATCCCGGAACCATTGTCGACCACAAGGGGACTCACGTCGTCGTCACACATGGTGGAGTGATTTTAGATCTACAGGGAAGGAGATATAAGTACATATGTTAGGAAGTTGTTCAATGATTAGGTACATGTAAGATTTTATGATTCCTTACACATTCTCATGGAATTGAACTTATGGTGAGGAGGATGAAAGATGGAGATGTGATGGAATTTATAATCACCGCTATCATAATTTGTAGTTTTTTGACTGTTTTTTTATTATGACTTTACAAATATTTTTTTAGTTTGAAGCTGAAAGATATTAAAGCACAGAAATTTGATATTTTTCGGTATTTTGAAAGAAGCTAACTGCTCTTTTGTAGAAATTGCACTTTTTTTCTATATGAGTATAATTTACTGAAAAAGACAAGACGAGTCACTCAAAATTTCCAGTGGCTACATCAAACTTTCTAATGCTATTTTCAAAGTGTGTCCTCTAAACAAAGTTATTCACATAATATCACCAACACATAATTGGAAGTTGATAGTGATACTGATGTGATTAAGACCATTAATCTTAAATGGACTATACAAAACAGTGATTTTAAGCGTATAAGTCAAATAAAAGAAAAAATATTTCATTGCCACAGGCAGAAATCGAACTCGCGTGCGGGCGTCTGTGCCCACCTCGCCACCTGAAGATGCAAAAGTAGAGATTGTGCATCACTACCCAGCCTCACTCGATGGGGGTGGCGTGACATTTATATATCCGGCCACAGCTCACGTTGATTTGACTTATTTGTCGTGAGCCCTAACTGTGTATAGATGAATGTCCCGTCGCCCCCACTGAGTGAGATCGGATAGAGATGCCTTATCTCTACCTTTTCACCTTCAGGTGGCGAGATGGGTACAGACGCCTGCACGCGGATTGCTTTCTCCCTATAACAATTTAAGCACTGTTTTCTGCTTGGCGATTTGATGCCTTTTCTTCAAGAACTTCACGAATGAAATGATTTTTATCTATGCACGTTTTATCATTTTGCCGAAGAGACTGGTGATGAGAGAAAAAAATCACACATGAACTGTAGGACTCTGAATGGCAATGTGCACCGAGGAACACGGTCAGTTTATCTGTTCAGGTTTTAGGGTCTTGGTCACTGAACACACCATTGTTTCTCTTCGGGATGATGTGAATATAACGATAAATCAGTCGAATGGGTTATGGATGGGTAATTGGCTGATGAATTGGTAAGATTAATAGCGGATAGTATTACGTAAGATTGGATAGATAATGGATGGATAAGTATATTGATATATAGATCAAGAAGGATAGTAAGATAACTGTGAAAATATATAGGTAGATGAATATGTAGATCGATAGATGGAATAATAGATATGTAGATAGATACACAGGCAAAGAAGTAGAGATCCGTAGATAGTGATAGATAATGCCGTATGTTGACTGATGTGCGTGTATGTGATGTGTATGGGGTAGAGAGAGAGAGAGAGAGAGAGAGAGAGAGAGAGAGAGAGAGAGAGAGAGAGAGAGAGAGAGAGAGAGAGATAGAGAGAGAGAGAGAGAGACGTACACGGTCTTGGCGTATCCTGAGTCTGAAGTACACTGAAGATGAGCAACAGTGACTTACTTATATACCTTCTTCCTACTCTCACTTACCAAACTGTGGAAGCTAAACTACCTTCCTCACATCTAAATATAGGCTATATAGTTGGTTTAGGCAGGTGTTCAAGGATGTGCTCCATATTTTGACGTGGAGCCTCTCTGGAACCCGTGTAGAGACAATTCATAAGACCTGATAAGTTACATCTGTCTTTCCTAAGGCCATTCAAGGAATGACTTATGTCCTAAATGGGTGTATATTTGTTATATATATATATAATAATTATAATATATATTATATATATATATATATATATATATATATATATATATATATATATATAACAAATATACACCCATTTAGGACATAAGTATTCCTTGAATGGCCTTAGGAAAGACAGATGTAACTATCAGGTCCTATGAATTGTCTCTACACGGGTTCCAGAGAGGCTCCACGTCAAAATATGGAGCACATCCTTGAAACACTGCCTAAACCAACTATATAGTCTATATTTAGATGTGAGGAAGGTAGTTAGCTTCCACAGTTTGGTAAGTGAGAGTAGGAAGAAGGTATATAAGTAAGTCACTGTTGCTCATCTTCAGTGTTACTTCAGACTCTATTGTTATATATTATATATATATTATATATATATATATATATTATATAATATATATATATAATATACCAAATATAGATAGACAGATATATATATATATAATATATATATATATATATATATATATATATATATATATATATATATATATATATATATATAAATATCTCTATTTATATTTGTTATATATTATATATATATATATATATATATATATATATATATATATATATATATATATATATATATATATATATATATATTATATATATTATTTATTTATTTATTTATATTATTTATTTATTTATTTATTGGGGAGGCGGTGGCCGAGTGATTAGCGTCTGGAAGTGGCAATGTCGGTGTACCGAACTCGAATTTCGCCAGGTGCCAAAATCTTTCGGCAATCGTCGAGTGGCCTAAAAACACCCACATAAAGGTAAGGTAAATTTGGGAGCATACGCTAAGCTGCGCGTGGCATGCGGTGCTCATCTCCGTGGCATTAGCCCTTAGAGCCTGTGGTGGGTGAGAACCCGTTACCCCGGGACACAGGGCTAGTGTGACTACCGAGTTACCACAGTTACCTTCCCCAGGTTACCCTAGGTACCCATTTATCAACCCCGAAAGGAAGGAAGAACAGCTGGGTAGGCTGGTCACCGACTTGCCCTGGCCCGGGATCGAACCAGGGCCCGCAGATTCGTAGCCAGGTACGCTAGCCACTGCACCACGGAGGCGACACCCACCCACATGCTGCCCATTTACTCTATGTACGACGGTGAGTGCATCGGAGAAACAGGGGGGCGTCATGAGCCTCTAATCACAGGCGCCGCAAAAAAATAATCCTGCTTGCGCCACCACGGATGAGGGCCAACCATCATAGTCCTCAAATGAACCTCCAGGGCCTACCATTCGAACCCTGAAGGTCACTGCCTACAGGCGTTATAGGCACAAATAAAAAAAAAAATAAAAAAAAATAAAAAAAATGTAGTCACCAACGCAATATATATATATATATATATTATATATATATATATATAATATATATATATATATATATATATATATATATTATATATATATATAAGATATATAAGTTGGTGTTTGTGTGTTTGCTCGCTTGTTGTCTGTATTGTATTTGTTGTTACATAAGAACATAAGAAAATAAGGAAGCTACAAGAGGCTGCGAGACCTACACAGAAAGCTTTTACCGAGAGGTGTCACTCCGGCCGCGCCATTTTGAATTCATGTACGGCAGCGATCCTAGCGGCAGAGGGTGCCTCTGACAGTCGCCCGTGCAGAACGAGGGGGAATCTCATCTCCTTTTGGTGATGATGGGGTGATAATGGAAGGTGGGAGAGAGGGAAAGAAGGAGATATGAGAGAAGGAAAGGAGGAATAAGGAATAAGGAAGAAATTGGAGGGATGAAGAGTCAGAAGAGGAACTGACGAGGAAAGAAATAAGGAATCAAAGAAGGGAAGGAATTCCTCCACTCACCCATTACCGATCACCACACACCCATTCACTCACCCATTACCCCACATGCGTTACCCATCTTCCCCCACCCACTCACTCACCCATTACCCATCAACCCACACCCATTCACTCACCCATTACCCATCACCCATTCACTCACCCATCACCCCCCCCATTCACTCACCCATTACCCATTCACTCACCCATTACCCATTCACTCAACCATTAACCATCACACCACACCCATTCACTCACCCATTACCCATCACCCCACACCCATCCAGAATTAAGTTAGGATAAGAACAAGAGAACATACGTAATATAAAAGGCAAAACCAACAACAGAGGAATGGCTACATGTGTGGCAATCAGCATTAAAGAACACAGTCACCGATTTCCTCTCACTCACTATATATATATATATACTCTGTTGTTTTTTACGACATGAAAAATCCTGACCTCTTGCTACTTACTGACTGATATTTGATGCCAGGAGAAGGGAATACTACGCTGCTTCTAAATTTCAGTTGTATTCTATCATAGTTAACCATAATATCAGCCAAACATGGGCATCATTCTAAGCATGAGACCTTAAGATAGAATGGAATTTTCGCATCGTAAAAAAAAAGAAAAAAAAAGAGACTATAATCTCCCTAACACTTCCATCACCCATTCACTCACTTACCATCGTTGTGCCAGTTAAGACTTACCCATTACCCATCACCCATCATCCCCCACCCATCACCCATCACCCTCCACCCATTACTCATCACCACCCACCCATCACACCCCTTCCATTACTCATCACCCCCACCCATCACCCATCACCCCCCACCCATACTTTTGATACAAAGTTATATTCTTTCTGTACAGGAAATTGTATTGATCACAAACTTTAACTACACACCATGTTTTATTGATGAATTTCAAATTTACAAAATAGAATTTTTGACATTTAATTTATTCACTAGTTTATTTCACACATCTTGCACAATAACAAGATCAAAAAGTGCAATGTTCCATGTGTGTGGGGTGTGGGCCCTGTGGGGTGATGGGTAATGGGTGAGTGAATGGGTGTGGTGTGATGGGTAATGGTTGAGTGAATAGGTCCGGGGTGATGGGTAATGGGTGAGTGAATGGGTGGGGGTGATGGGTGAGTGAATGGGTGATGGGTAATGGGTGAGTGAATGGGTGTGGGTTGATGGGTAATGGGTGAGTGAGTGGGTGGGGGAAGATGGGTAACGCATGTGGGGTAATGGGTGAGTGAATGGGTGTGTGGTGATCGGTAATGGGTGAGTGGAGGAATTCCTTCCCTTCTTTGATTCCTTATTTCTTTCCTCGTCAGTTCCTCTTCTGACTCTTCATCCCTCCAATTTCTTCCTTACTCCTTATTCCTCCTTTCCTTCTCTCATATCTCCTTCTTTCCCTCTCTCCCACCTTCCATTATCACCCCATCATCACCAAAAGGAGATGAGATTCCCCCTCGTTCTGCACGGGCGACTGTCAGAGGCACCCTCTGCCGCTAGGATCGCTGCCGTCCATGAATTCAAAATGGCGCGCTATGTTAAATCACCCGAGTGACACCTCTCGTAGAAGCTCTGACCTACACGAGGTAGTTCCTGTTACTTAACACTACCTACATCCACTTTTCATCCTTATCCATTAAATTATCTAGCCTCCTTTTAAGCTCCCTAATGACTCCGCACTAACTACCTGTCTACTGAGTCCATTCCAATAATTTGCTACCCTATTTATGAACCAGTTTTTTCCTATTTATTTTTTAAATTACGCTTTTCTAGCTTGAATCCGTTACTTCTTGTTCTACCCTGGTTACTAGCCGTAAGAACTTTTCCAACATCCCTTTATCCACTTACAAATTTATATCACATCGCCCCTTACTTTACGTCTCTCGAGTGAGTGTAAATTTATTAGCTTCAATCTCTTCTCATAACTAAAGTTACGCATTGTTGTAGATTCAGGTACACAAGTGCACAAATTACATTTATACATTGTTTTCTGAAGTTTAAGCTTACCTATTATTTGGTGACCTACATATGGGTAACCAACAAAACCTCAAATATACATTCAACCATTGCGATGCATATTTATTCATACCGATAAAGAATATAAATCATATCAAAGGCCACTGTTTTATTAGTCATATATTAGGACAAAAAAAGTAATTTTAATTTAAATAACTTTTTATCATTAAACAAGGAAAGAATAATCCCAAAACGCAACTCCCTCTTAACTCCTTGAGGCCCAGAACGGAATTTTCATAGTAATTTGGCTACCATTAAACGAATTTTAGTGAATATAAGCAATATTTTATAGATATGAACTGTTTAGTATTCTTGTCGACTAACTAATTTGGTATATTCAATAGGGTTACTTTTCGTAATTTTATGGCTCGACACATAAGATTTTATATAGCAAAGGAAAGATCTGGGCGTGTAGGGGTTAATCTTATAATGAATTAGCTGTCAATGTAGGCGTCTTGACTTGCTTCATTACTCACAGTAGCTGATCAACCAAAAAAAGGTTCAAGTATTTTTCCTTTACCAGTTATATTACGTACTTTTCATAACAGCTTCGTCGTAAAAAAAAAAAAATGAGGGAAGAACAACTCGATGTATTCAAAAGTACTCGCATAGTGCTTTTAGCCACATAGGTATTTAGTATATGAGGAAACAGGTCATGGCTTGTAACACTAAGTAAGTAAGTAACAGGAACTACCTCGTGTAGGTCTCACGGTCTCTTGTAGCTTCCTTATTTTCTTATGTTTCTTATGTATGTTTCACTGTTTGTGTGACTATTGGACATTACA
>JACEEZ010009128.1:137500-145000 GCA_016584305.1 Chionoecetes opilio
GCAGGATGGCGTGGGGAAGGCAGTAACCTTCATAGATGGGGACGGTGTGTGTGACACCATCTCCAGTATCGAGCACGATACCAGTGGTACGGCCAGAGGCGTACAGGGACAGCACGGCCTGGATGGCCACGTACATGGCGGGGGTGTTGAAGGTTTCGAACATGATCTGAGTCATCTTCTCACGGTTGGCCTTGGGGTTGAGGGGAGCCTCAGTAAGAAGGACGGGGGACTCCTCAGGGGCAACGCGGAGCTCGTTGTAGAAGGAGTGGTGCCAGATCTTCTCCATGTCGTCCCAGTTGGTGATGATGCCGTGCTCGATGGGGTACTTGAGAGTCAGGATACCTCGCTTGCTCTGGGCCTCGTCGCCGACGTAGGCGTCTTTCTGACCCATTCCGACCATCACACCCTGGTGACGAGGTCGGCCGACGATGGAGGGAAAGACGGCTCGGGGAGCGTCGTCGCCGGCGAAGCCAGCCTTGACCATCCCGGAGCCATTGTCGACCACAAGGGGACTCACGTCGTCGTCACACATGGTGGAGTGGTGTCAGATCTGAAAAAGTAAGCTTGATTTTAACTCAAGTCGGAGGAATTAGTTCCCATAGCAGCGCATCCTCATCTGAATAGTACAATTTTATACTTAGGAAATAGTTTTTTAATACGAATGAAAATTGAATAGAGTATTATGTATAACGTTTGGTTTGAGTTTGTGTAATCTTAAAATGAAAACATCAAGCACAATTTCATAATGTCACTACACAGAAATATATAATTGATGGAATAATTTGTATATGAATTGATAAATAAATAAATAAATGAATATATATATATATATATATATATATATATATATATATATATATATATATATATATATATATATTATCGCATTTTTAATCCAGGGATTTTCCTTACACTATTGTTAAATTTGCGACCTGGTAGATAGTCTACTATATTTTTTCTGGCTTTTTGAAGTATGGAAAATAGATCAAGCTTTCAAATGAAAATGCAGACTGTCAACCAACTCGTCAGAGGATCGTAATATTCAAGGTCACTAAACAGAATCACAGCACTTGCTCTAAGGCCTAAGCCATTCAAACTCCCCGTAAATCACCAAGGAAATGTGAGTCCTTACACAGTGTCAAGGTATTCTGAGTCAGAAGTACACTAAAGGCACGGCTCTTGGTAACCTGCTTATATACGTCTCGCCTTCCTACTCTCGCTTTCTAAACTCCGGAAGGTAATTCTCGCGGCGGACATCTTTTTATAGATATATAGTTGTTTGACGCGGGTGTTTTCATGCTGATTTAGAACGTGGTGTTATGCTTCCGGGTATTCTCTTGCTTCTTTGTGTATGCGTGTCGTTAGTCTTATCACTGTCAAGCCAGGAGGACAGGTGGACGGCTTGGTGCGGGTTTTGCCAAGACCCCCCCCCCCCCCCCCCCCCACACACACACCCTTCCACCCCCCCACCCTTCCACACCCCTACCCACACCACCCACCCACCCACCCCCACCCACCCACCCACCCACCCACCCACCCACCCACCCACCCACCCACCCACCCACACACACACACACACACACACATACACACACACACACACACACACACACACACCTGTCATACCTTGAGCCTTACTATTTATGTATACTTGGAAAGAGAAGCGACAATCTCAATGCAATGGTGCCTGGTCCCGATGTATTTCTTGTACAAAGATGATGAGAGGAAAAGTTTTGAAAATAATGGAAACTAAGACGTGTTTTTGGCATTTATCTTAGCTCATCAACCAGTATGTGTTACGGGACGGAAATTCACCCCCTGGGAAATAACTGTATAGTACTCAAATATTCTGGCTTGTTCAACATTCTCTTCAGTATCATATCAAATGAGTGTAGTAAAAAGGGTTTATTTAGTTCTGATGTGCTGATGCAGACACTCAAATCTTGCAATCTTCATGAACAAAATGAGGTAGACGTACGTTCTCCTTGATTTCCGTCTCTAGGTGCGTCCTGTAATAGCTGAACTTTCTATTTTTGGCTGTATATGCATCTCTCTCTCTCTCTCTCTCTCTCTCTCTCTCTCTCTCTCTCTCTCTCTCTCTCTCTCTCTCTCTCTCTCTCTCTCTCTCTCTCTCTCTCTCTCTCTCTCTCTCTCTCTCTCTCTCTCTCTCTCTCTCTCTCTCTCTCTCTCTCTCTCTCTCTGCCCCCCCCCCCTTACCCATATATACTTACCTACGTGGTAGATACATCTATCGCAGATTTTTTCTTCTTATAGCTTCTTAATACACCTCATGAAATTTTTCACTTACTTACAAAAGTAATCACTCAAACTTACTCATTTTGGTGTGTAACATGTAGGGTGTTCAATTTATTGCAATAAAACTCATGGGTATTTGTATGAATCTTACTTAAGGTACAAATTCCCTAAGCTTTAATCTTGCATTGCTCATCACCAATGGACCGTGAACATATTAGACATAAGAATATAACAGTTTAGAAGCACTTGCGGTGGACAATGCCTGGACCGGACTCGTCGTACTCTTCCTTGGTGATCCACATGGTCTGGAAGGTGGACAGAGAGGAAAGAATGGAACCGCCGATCCAGACAGAGTACTTGCGCTCAGGAGGAGCAATAATCTTGATCTTGATGCTAGGCGGAGCAAGGGCAGTGATTTCCTTCTGCATGCGGTCAGCAATACCAGGGTACATAGTGGTGCCGCCAGACATGACAGTGTTGGCGAACAGGTCCTTCCTGATATCAATGTCGCACCTCATGATGGAGTTGTAGACGGTCTCGTGGATGCCGACAGATTCCATACCCAGGAAGGAAGGCTGGAAGAGACATTCTGGGCAGCGGAATCGCTCGTTGCCGATGGTGATGACCTGACCGTCGGGCAGCTCGTAGGACTTATCAAGAGAAGTGGAGGCAGCAGCCACGTTCATCTCACCCTCGAAGTCAAGAGCGACATAGCAAAGTTTTTCCTTGATGTCGCGAACGATTTCTCGCTCAGCCGTGGTGGTGAAGGAGTAGCCACGCTCAGTCATGATCTTGGTGAGGTAGCCAGTCAGGTCACGGCCAGCCAGGTCGAGACGCAGGATGGCGTGGGGAAGGCAGTAACCTTCATAGATGGGGACGGTGTGTGTGACACCATCTCCAGTATCGAGCACGATACCAGTGGTACGGCCAGAGGCGTACAGGGACAGCACGGCCTGGATGGCCACGTACATAGCGGGGGTGTTGAAGGTTTCAAACATGATCTGAGTCATCTTCTCACGGTTGGCCTTGGGGTTGAGGGGAGCCTCAGTAAGAAGGACGGGGGACTCCTCAGGGGCAACGCGGAGCTCGTTGTAGAAGGAGTGGTGCCAGATCTTCTCCATGTCGTCCCAGTTGGTGATGATGCCGTGCTCGATGGGGTACTTGAGAGTCAGGATACCTCGCTTGCTCTGGGCCTCGTCGCCGACGTAGGCGTCCTTCTGACCCATGCCCACCATCACACCCTGGTGACGAGGTCGGCCGACAATGGAGGGAAAAACAGCTCGGGGAGCGTCGTCGCCGGCGAATCCAGCCTTGACCATCCCGGAGCCATTGTCGACCACAAGGGGACTCACGTCGTCGTCACACATGGTGGAGTGGTGGTGATAGAGCTGAAAATTATAGTGATAAGATTTTGTATTATGGTAGACTTTGCGGAATATTGAAGATTTTTCAAAAGATTTTTTTTAGCTTAGTGTTATTTATACTTTACACATTGTCATAAATCTATAGTACCTTTGAACTGATATGTATGATTCAAGGAATTAATCCAATAGTAATACATTTTCAGATAGCATTCGTTTTAGTTATTGTGTGTCTTGAAATGGATGTGCCTTGCGGTAAATAGTTTTTACAGAATTGTATATGTTGTACTGTAATGCCTTAACAACAATGTGTGTGATTGATTACTTTATAAATAGTTTTTACGTGATTGTATTATCTTTCGTATCTAAGTTACGGTAGTGAAGATGACTGGCAGAGAGCGCATGAAGACATTTACCGGCCATAGTCACAGAGATTTGCGTTGATGTTGTGGAAAAAGATGCGGTAATGGGGACCATGATGACCTTGATAAAATTTGATAATGTAGGCATTTTGGAAGCCGGTAAGTGTTTGTAGGAGTTTGATACAGCTTGAGCATATCTTGTGATTGAGATACAAATTATTGCAAACCATGGCCAGAAAACACTCATTGAGCATGTATGCAATCATGAGCTAAATTTAGTTTTCTTGAGAAAAAACTAGGGTAGCAGCAAATTGCATTGATCATTTTACATATATATTAGTCCAGTAGACCATTACCAACCCAGTTTGAGTGTCCAATCGGACGACGGCGTAGCGTTGACTTATATATTGTATTACATATTAATGTAGAAACTTTAGATGATATGTTTTTAGAAGCGATTATTGTTGGCTTTGGTAATGAGGATTAGGAGCAAGAGCACCAAACTAGTAATCATAATCAAGGAAATTTTAAGCGTATGACAGTATCAATACTAACAGTCTTAGATTAGTTCGCAGATTTTTCTATCCATTTTATGTATTATTTTTACAATATTTAACATCACCCCATTGTCATGTGGATGAATGATGTTACATGTATAAGGTGTTCAAATGCTGCATCTTTCCAAACAACGCATTGTTTGATAATATCGACCATACAACTGGGCCATTGTTCGACAGTCTGTAATCCAGGTTCGCAGTATCAGACCTTTCAATCGTCCAGGAAGGATCATTGGAAAGATATATTCATGTCGGTTACTCAGTATCTTAGCAGACACTGTTAAAAGAGTAACTTTTATTTTGTGTTCATAATATGGTAAATCTTACAGTATTAGACAGTTATTTCAGTGACTGCATTAGTATCTCAGTTGTATCTAAATTAATTATGTTTTCTTAGTTTTCTTTTCCCTCCACAAAAATTACATGCACGAATTGGATCAACCATCAGTGTCATAGTATGATCAAATATATAGTTTTCTTTCAGCGTAAGATGTTCATTACTTTCCAGTGAATATTAGAAGTCAAGAAATGGGTAAATTTAACTATTCCAGTTACGTTTTTTCAATATATTGAACAAAGAATAACAAACAATAATTTTCAAAAGACATTGAGTGACAATCTTTTTTTCTCGTATAGGAAGAGTTCCGAGGTAGGGCTGCTTCGGAAATAGACACACCCGCTTCATTGTGCTTTGTGATATACAGCACTTGCAATTTTCATCACTGGTATTCGGAAATTCAATATAAAGGAAGACGCGTTCACTCACTTACACAATCTCGTCGTTTCCTGAGTGCGAAATGAACTAAGGGTATGGGCCCAGGTAGCTGCCTTATATACCATACCCTTATTACTCCGTCCTTAACAGGTGCAAGTACATGGCTCATCTTTCGTAATGTGATCCTGTATTTTTTTTACCTGCGTACAGTTGCTTCAGGCAGCTGTTGATGGAGGTATTTTTCACTTTTTTGGCGTGACTTTAGAATAGCACCTGACATAAACTTGGATGGTGGTTTCCTCGTTAGCTGTTCAAGATGTCAGTGCACCTGTCGCGCCACAAAGGTAACCTGCTCAGCCATTTTACGGCATTATATAATTTTTTTGGGGGAGGGAGGGGGTAGAATAGAGAATACAACATTTTTTGTTCTTTTTTATCTGAATAATGGCTAGCATATTTCCAAACTTATGATTTTGTGATGTAATTAGGTGAGCTTTGTTATGTGCGTGGACACACACACACACACACACACACACACACACACACACACACACACACACACACACACACACACACACACACACACACACACACACACACACACAACACACACACACACCAGGGTACTCCGTTGTGTAGGGGAAGCACGCTCGGTTCACAACCAAGAAGTCCCGGGTTCGATCCCCGGGCAGAGCGGAAACAGATGGGCTGTTTCCTTAAAACCCGGGTCCCTGTCCACCCAGCAGTGAATGGGTACCGGGTGTTAGCCGGGGTTTGTGACCTGCTCTCCGGGGTGCTGGTTTCGGCCAAAACTAATCACTAAGGATGAATGATAAGAACAAAATGTTGATATGGAGACGGGGCCATACGAGCGTTGCTCAGGCCCTGTAAAATAGAACTAGATGAATACACACATACTCAAATAAATGCGTAAAGCTGTTTCAATTTGTATAAATAAAATTTTAGAGGCATTTTAGTATCAACGAAAGGTAAGGTTTTTCTTGAAAAAAAAATTGTCATAGAAAAAAATAAATGGAGCAAAATTAATCTGGAACCATGCAGCGACAGTGCTTATGTGGCGTTGAGGATAGAAACGATAGCAGCTATAGTATTATTCTCCCCGAATTCAAATGTGATAGTACAGTGCTGCACGGGGCCATAAAATAATAATAGGTATAAGAATTTTTTTTTTTTTAATAATAGGTGGCTTATGAATATATTTTATTAGATATTGAAAAATGCATAATTTTGTCCATTTCGGTCACCCGATGTTGGAGAACATGATTTTTTTCGTATGAAAATGTTGTATGTATTTGTATTTCTAGAAACATTTGCGGTGAACAATGCCGGGGCCGGACTCGTCATATTCTTCTTTGGTGATCCACATGGACTGGAAAGTAGAGAGAGAAGCCAGGATGGACCCGCCGATCCAGACGGAGTATTTGCGCTCAGGAGGAGCAATGATCTTGATCTTTATCGTGGATGGCGCAAGATTGGTGATTTCCTTCTGCATGCGGTCAGCAATACCAGGGAACATGGTGGTGCCGCCAGACAGCACGTTGTTGGCGAACAGGTCCTTCCTGATATCAATGTCGCACCTCATGATGGAGTTGTAGACGGTCTCGTGGATGCCGACAGATTCCATACCCAGGAAGGAAGGCTGGAAGAGGGACTCGGGGCAGCGGAAGCGCTCGTTGCCGATGGTGATGACCTGACCGTCAGGAAGCTCGTAGGACTTCTCCAGGGAGGAGGAGGCAGCAGCCACGCTCATCTCACTCTCGAAGTCAAGAGCGACATAGCAAAGCTTCTCTTTGATGTCGCGAACGATTTCTCGCTCAGCCGTGGTGGTGAAGGAGTAGCCACGCTCAGTCATGATCTTGGTGAGGTAGGCAGTCAGGTCACGGCCAGCCAGGTCGAGACGCAGGATGGCGTGGGGAAGGCAGTAACCTTCATAGATGGGGACGGTGTGTGTGACACCATCTCCAGTATCGAGCACGATACCAGTGGTACGGCCAGAGGCGTACAGGGACAGCACGGCCTGGATTGCCACGTACATGGCGGGGGTGTTGAAGGTTTCGAACATGATCTGAGTCATCTTCTCACGGTTGGCCTTGGGGTTGAGGGGGCCTCAGTAAGAAGGACGGGGGACTCCTCAGGGGCAACGCGGAGCTCGTTGTAGAAGGAGTGGTGCCAGATCTTCTCCATGTCGTCCCAGTTGGTGATGATGCCGTGCTCGATGGGGTACTTGA
>JACEEZ010009128.1:150000-212500 GCA_016584305.1 Chionoecetes opilio
GATTTCTCGCTCAGCCGTGGTGGTGAAGGAGTAGCCACGCTCAGTCATGATCTTGGTGAGGTAGGCAGTCAGGTCACGGCCAGCCAGGTCGAGACGCAGGATGGCGTGGGGAAGGCAGTAACCTTCATAGATGGGGACGGTGTGTGTGACACCATCTCCAGTATCGAGCACGATACCAGTGGTACGGCCAGAGGCGTACAGGGACAGCACGGCCTGGATGGCCACGTACATGGCGGGGGTGTTGAAGGTTTCGAACATGATCTGTGTCATCTTCTCACGGTTGGCCTTGGGGTTGAGGGGAGCCTCTGTAAGAAGGACGGGGGACTCCTCAGGGGCAATGCGGAGCTCGTTATAGAAGGAGTGATGCCAGATTTTCTCCATGTCGTCCCAGTTGGTGATGATACCGTGCTCGATGGGGTACTTGAGAGTCAGGATACCTCGCTTGCTCTGGGCCTCGTCGCCGACGTAGGCGTCCTTCTGACCCATGCCCACCATCACACCCTGGTGACGGGGTCGACCGACGATCGAGGGGAAAACAGCTCGGGGAGCGTCATCGCCGGCGAAGCCAGCCTTGACCATCCCGGAGCCATTGTCGACCACCAGGGGACTCACGTCGTCGTCACACATGTTGAGTTAGTGGTGCTCTGTCAAAATAAGAAAAAGGTTATTGGTCTCGGTTGACAACTTATAAGAACAAACTCTTGAAATCGTGTAATCATGAAATCATTTTTCTGTTTTTACTATTCGCTTGAGATAACAACGGAGAATCCCACTACATTTTTTTTTATAGTACAATATAAGTCAAAATTCCTTATTGTTATGTTTCTCTCATATAGGTATAGGGAAAGTTCTATCACTTTCCCACATTATGGGTGATGGTGAGGTCTCATTTGATTTGCTTAATGTTTTACCTGTAAATTTTGTTGATATTTTTTATTTCAATCATTGGAAGCCATTTATAATTATATCTTAGTTTATTGGTTAGTTAAGATTTTTCTTAATGAAACTGAGAATCATACATCGTTTACATAATTTTCTAATATATCTCTAGAATTTTTTTAACTACGGTACACGCAATAGTGAATTTGCACATGCAGAAGGACCTCAGGTTGAGTGGAAATAAGATTTACGTGTTGATTGTTGGAAGTTATATTTTCTGTGCTTCCGAGTGGCAATGCACGTGAGATGCCTTGGTCTCTTATGTTTATACGTTATACGCCAGTATACATAGAATTAGCACAGCAAATGTGACATGTCTGCACACATATCAAATTTGGTTTGTCCAACCTTATTGCTGAGTGAAATCAAGGAAAGAAGGTGTCTTTTCATAGTCAAGCCAATAGATTAAGCCACGCGGTACACTTTATACGTATACTGCAAAGAGGCTTAGCAGGTGGAACAGCCTGCAAGTGGCAGTGGCAAGTCTTTCTCTAATGATTGGTTAAGCTCCAAGAGTTGATTTCTTGATCTGATGAAAATTAATTATTTCTTCTCAAAACTCCATAGTCAGTATTTCGTATCGACTTTAATCAGTAAAAAGGAAAAATCATACTTATCAAGAAGAAAAAAGTATATGTAAATTACTTTTCGTATTGAACAATGAGTATAATGGTTTGGTAAGCTGTAGACTGATAACATGCACAAAATGTTATAATTATTGTGAATGTTTTCTCCGCATGACAGTGTGGTCAAGAAATTGAAACTCGCAGAAAATGACAACAATGCAAGTAATGTGCTCAGTGTGAAGTCCACGGGGGCTTTCAAACAATTTTGTTTTCAGTTTAGTTCTTTCTTCTAGAAATGTAAGTTGACTTCTATTAACGTTTGTCTATCACTATCGTCGTCACCACCTTCACTACCACCACCACCACAACACCACCACCACCACCAAAAGTTACTCACGAGCGTCCTGACGTGTTCTGACTTTCAAGTACACTAGAGGCTGGAGGGAGAACTTTCTCTTTATATACTGTAGAGGCACCTTACGTAAGGCAGGAAGTTGTTTCTCACAAACGCTCTACCTTTTATAGTCGGTTTGGTTGATTCGTCGGAAGTGTGTCATCACCCGCCTCGAAGGTGAGATACTTTTTATGGCAATAAGTAAAAGCGTGGAGGTTACACGCTCACAACTTATACGCAATGCATTCTCATGTTCCCTCGTTCCTTACGTTGTCTCTTACCGAATTTATTTTATTTTCAAAATATTTTCTTTAGCCTGCTATTGGAATAAAAGTGAAAAAAACATGCAGTAAAGTATTGGCCTGCATATTTGGGGCGGGAGTCGGTGGGGCGTGGGTTGCCGCCCATCAACATACGTGGAAGTATTTTTGGCGACCCTACGGGCAAGGTTAATTTGGGCAGCGACTCCCACCCTAAAAGAGCTTCTACCTTGGTTTTATTATCTTCTATAATCACACATTATGGTCCTTGAAAAGCTTATTTAGAGTCACATACAAAGACAACAGGGTAATTAATGTGTGTAAGGCTATGACCTCCTAACAGTACAGTGCCTACAATTTAGGGAATATCTTTAAATGTAGAACTAGCAGTAATGGTAGGGAGGTAAAGAGAGTGGGGAGGAAGAGATTCGTTTAATCAACGTAACGAAATGATATTGTAGGAAATTTAACGAGAAATATCTGAAAAAAGTAGCGTCTTTGTGCTCACTGAATGATTAAGGGACAAAGAAAGGGACCTTAAAACAGGACAATTAGACAGAAGTTAAACATGAACTTCCCCCATCAGTAGCCATGATGTTATAAGCCAATTGACGAAGATAGGAAAACTCTACTCGTTTATGAATGAGAAATATATTTTGGATGTCTTTTATGGTTTTCAACCCCATTGGTTTTCAATCGTGTCATTTATTTATCATTGAAAGGTTGTAATGTTAGTTTTGGCGACGACGATGCTAGAGGTGGTACTGATGATGAATCTAACTGATAATGATGATAAGAATAGTTAAAAGGAGAAATAGTAAAGATAGTAACAACAACTACCCTAGCAAATAGAAGATGCAGGTTAAGTGTAATGCGATAAGAATCTACTGTAGGAGTTTGAACTGTAACATATGTCATATCTTAAAGAAACCTTAAGAATAGTACGAATCAACGTTCCTTCTATACTATTTTAAGCACACAAAACACAAAGGAAGCAACTTTACGGTCACCTTTCACATTACTTACTCTCTCTCTCTCTCTTCTCTACCGCCTTAGGGGAGGCGGTAGCAGCGTGGTTAGCGTCTCCGAGTGGCGTTCTCGGTGACCCGAGTTCGATCCCCGAAGAAAACCAAAATCTTTCTGCACCGTCGAGTGGCCTAAGAACACCCACATGTCCTGCTCCTTAACTCTACCTTCGATTGCGAGTGCATCGGAGGACACAGAGGGGCGGCATGAGCCTCTAATCACAGGCGTCACTATAAAAATCTTGCCTGCGCCACCACGGGCAAGGGCCAACCATCACAGCCCTCAAGTGAACCTCCAGAGCCTACCATCCGAGCACTGGGTCACTACTGCCTACAGGCGCTATGGGCACAACTGTAAAAAAAAAAAAAATTCTCATTCTTTATTGTCCCTCGTTGCACAGAAGTAACTTGTGGGGAAAACAAAAAAAAGTTCAAAGTATATTCCATAAGTGTGGTTTTTAGCTAAACTCAAAAAAGGGATTTGTATATTTATTCTCTTTTCTATAATTAAACAATCGTAGGATCATTTACCTGTTCTAAGGGAAGTTAATTTCTATGTTCTAGGTTTAGTAAGCAGGAAATATGTCTTTACGACTGAATTTTTTTATTATAATCATATATTGTCCTTATTTATGACTTACTGGAATGAAAAATATTAACTTTAGTGAAAGTTATTATAATTTTGTTCATAGCACTTTGATGCTGTCTCTTATATTAGATTAAATATTCGGAATGAAGCATACTTGTAACTTATCTTAACACATGACTTATTCAAGCGTTGAAATGATATTGTTTAGAAACATTTTCGATGTACGATACCGGGACCAGATTCGTCATATTCTTCCTTTGTGATCCACATGGACTGGAAGGTAGACAAAGAAGCAAGAATAGAGCCGCCGATCCAGACGGAATATTTACGCTCAGGAGGAGCAATGATTTTGATCTTGATAGTAGAGGGAGCCAGGGCAGTGATTTCCTTCTGCATGCGGTCAGCAATACCAGGGTACATGGTGGTGCCGCCAGACAGCACGTTGTTGGCGAACAGATCCTTCCTGATATCTATGTCGCACCTCATGATGGAGTTGTAGACGGTCTCGTGGATGCCGACAGATTCCATTCCCAGGAAGGAAGGCTGGAAGAGGGACTCGGGGCAGCGGAAGCGCTCGTTGCCGATGGTGATGACCTGACCGTCGGGAAGCTCGTAGGATTTCTCCAGGGAGGAGGAGGCAGCAGCCACGTTCATCTCACTCTCGAAGTCAAGAGCGACATAGCAAAGCTTCTCCTTGATGTCGCGAACGATTTCTCGCTCAGCTGTGGTGGTGAAGGAGTAGCCACGCTCAGTCATGATCTTGGTGAGGTAGGCAGTCAGGTCACGGCCAGCCAGGTCGAGACGCAGGATGGCGTGGGGAAGGCAGTAACCTTCATAGATGGGGACGGTGTGTGTGACACCATCTCCAGTATCGAGCACGATGCCAGTGGTACGGCCAGAGGCGTACAGGGACAGCACGGCCTGGATGGCCACGTACATGGCGGGGGTGCTGAAGGTTTCAAACATGATCTGCGTCATCTTCTCACGGTTGGCCTTGGGGTTGAGGGGAGCCTCTGTAAGAAGGACGGGGGACTCCTCAGGGGCAATGCGGAGCTCGTTGTAGAAGGAGTGGTGCCAGATCTTCTCCATGTCGTCCCAGTTGGTGATGATGCCGTGCTCGATGGGGTACTTGAGAGTCAGGATACCTCGCTTGCTCTGGGCCTCGTCGCCGACGTAGGCGTCCTTCTGACCCATGCCCACCATCACACCCTGGTGACGGGGTCGGCCAACGATGGAGGGAAAGACTGCTCGGGGAGCGTCGTCGCCGGCGAAGCCAGCCTTGACCATCCCGGAGCCATTGTCGACCACAAGGGGACTCACGTCGTCGTCACACATGGTGGAGTGCTATCAAATCTGAAAGAAAACGTTTTGGTAAGAACTAGCTATTGTCAAGACTTTAGATCTTCGCCATAATACGCTTGAGATATGCACTTTACATACAGTTTATAGATACATGTTAAGAGTGCAATTATATATGTATCATTCTAAGAAATATATCACTTTAAGTTATAGATCTGTAGGGTTTTTTCGCGGTTTATCAGAAATACATCGAAGCTTTCTCTCACAATCAGTTGTATGATTTTGTGTCAGTTTTATGATTTTGTGTGATGTAAATCTGAATGATGAGATTGTGATTTAATAAATATCCAGCAGTTGAAGGCAGGGCAATGCTTATATTGATCACAAGTTTTTCGCATGATGGTCATGGTTTTGGGTACAATTCTAGAATCGCGCCACCCGTAATGATCCTCGTCTTTGGCCGCAAGATGACATCATATTTTATCAAGCAGTAGTAGTAATTTTTAAAGTTGTAATTCAAAACATGAAAACTGATCTGTGTATTTGTTAATTTCATTTGTTTGTTTGCAACATGCATTATTATCACTCGTGCGATCTCATGTGATGCTCGTAATACTTAAGGCAGCTTGGTATTTCATTGCAAAGACTTGTGAGTTTTGGAACGGTGTACGTGTCATCTGTTCATCTCTCATCATACGACATGTTAGGAGAATTGTGACTTATCTCGCTTATCTCATCTTTTTAAACATGTATGTGCAGGCATTTTTGTAAAACTTCTTTCCAAGTAAGTGTTAAGAATGTATTACTAAGTATGTTTCCAATAAAAAAAAATTATTGTTCATTACCTTGATTATGATAATTCAAAGTAATTGCACAATGATTTGATAACCAGTTCATCTTTGAGTGATTTGAGAAACCGTCATCTTTGCTTACGTGCTTTGCAATATGCACATCCTCTGAATTAGCGATTAAATTAGTACAAATATTGTATCACGGCGAAGCAATTTGATTACTGAACGGATGATAGTGAGGAACATGAATGTATTACAAAACGAGTCCTGCGAAACACATGTATTTCAATTCTAGCAATACATCCATTTAAACATCCAAAACACCAAAGAAGTCACGAGATCGTATAGTAAGTCGTAGGTCCTTGTTACGCACGCAGGTCTTGTCGTATCCTGAGTCTGAAGTGCACTAAGGATGGTTATGGGCTTCCTCAGCTTATATATACATGCCTTTCACTTATACCATATATAGATGAAACTCCAGGTGTCTTCTAGGGCTGTCACCTGCAACTCTTACAGCTGTTTTGGTTGGTAAGAGCGTCATTTCTCCGTATGTGTATATAAATAACCAAGGTTGGTCGCCATGACTGCTTGGCATTACGGGCAAAACGGGGGCGGGGGCGCACATGGACATGCAAAACTGCCAAACACCACACTCTCGTATTTTATATCTGCGACATGGAGGATTATGAATTGATAAATATTGTAATTCATGATGTGGCTTGTCCTTCTATATATATATATTTTTTTTTTAAAGATTATTCAATACATGTATTCATTGTTTTTCTTTTTCATATTTATGCTTACCTTGTTTGGCATGTAATGCAACTCAAGACTCCGTTTATACGAGTCCCTCAAGTGAGTTGTGGATATTAACTTTACCTGGGAAGGGCTGAGAACGTGCCTTGTGCCGTATTCTGCCATTGAAGTCATGTGTGCGTTTCGTGCTCACAGTAAATAACTCCATTTTGTAAGCAACAACTTGCACATGCCCTTGTGAACGTGCTGTGCATTGCGTCATATTATCGTAGGTGTAGTGCTCTATGAACGAGAATGTATTGCAATTTTTTCCGCATATGTTTGTGAAGTTTGTCATTAACAGTCTATTTCAGGCAAAATATAGTAAATTTTTCATTTTCGATATACATAAGATTAACTGGTATTTTATTATTAACATTGCTCGTTTTAAAATAGTACAAATCGAAGGTGCATTTTCTATTATGCTTCATTCTTCGTGGTAACTCATGTTATAAAGTGCTCTTTGCGAAGTCATGTTACTAAGCAATCCCGAGTATATCTTGGACCAGGGTGACCTCAAGTAATTGGCAATGGTTTTATTGAAATGGAGAAAATATTTAAAGAAAATAAATGTTCACATTCTTTTACTAAAGATCACTTTAGTAAAGTAATAAATCATGGTGTTTTTTGGTTGTTGTTTTTTTGTCAATGAGTGTTGGTAGAATAGAAATTACAAGCTGTCCTCATACAGCAATTCTGCATGCGTTGGGGGAGAATTACAACTGTCGAGTATCTGTTCCCCAGATCAACCCACTATTATTTGGGCTGCGTATATATCAAACACGACGGTGGGCCCCGACAACAACCACGACTTTTAATGCTTTTTATATCACAAAACCTCTTAGTATATCACATTTGTGGTGTAAACGCGGTATACAGCAAGTGGTATACTGTCCCAAGGCACCATCCCTCCCCTAGCTCTGTTTTCCTAAGCCCAGCCCCCTTGCCACTGGCTTACCCCATTGCACTGTCCAGCATTAACAACATGATGATAATAACATCATCATGTGATGTTTGATATAGAACTGTAACGAAAAAAAGGAAATGCTTGGTATTTATGGTTATCGATTGCACATTATGCATACACGATCTGGTCATTAAGCCAGACATGCAGGGCACTTCTATCCTCTACATTGATGCAGGAACAATATGTGAAAATAGTGCCAAAGTTATGAACATTATTGAGCGGTTAAGAAATGAATAAGAAAGAAGGTTGTCTTGAGTAACGATAATGGAGTCCTTGTTTCTCGATCGATGGCAAGATGATAGTTCATGTATCATGTATTGTGGGAAAAGCTGGGAATACAGGATGTCCAGTTGGCTTGGTAAAGAAGTGTTCATTACCTTGGAGATCATAATTGGCTTGGGGATCATAATTGAGTGGTTGAATAGTCACGTACTATTTAGGGGAAGGGGATATTTGAAAGTCAGTCAACGTAATCCCATGTCAGAAAGCATCGTGTGTTCCTGCAATGCGGAAGGTCATGTTTGAACTCGGCAATCGTAGTTTTCAAGTTATTTCATGAGCTGGTTTTGAAGTGTTAAGGCAACCTGATTCGTGTTTAAACTTTACATCATTGTGAACCTGGTTAATGTGTGGGCACTTTAGGGTTGTGAGTTTGCTAAGTGAATGACTTTTTGGCTTTTTGTTTGCTGATTTTTTTTTCCTTATCTAAATATGTTTGCTCAACTCGGAATATCATTGTATGTGATATAAATAATAGATCATTCATAACAAATACCTAAGTCATTCCCAAGACAAAGCACATTTAGACACTCACCTTTTATTCTGTGTTCTAAGGAAATAGTCATAAATGTTCATTCAGAATTCGCTTACATTCCATTAGATAATAATGCTAGTTTTTAGTTTTGTTCATGTTACACAACTCATCGAACGACCTCCTCTTTGTCTTCATCCATCTTCACCGCGTCCCCCCTTCCCCACCACCACCACCACCACCACCACCACCACCACCACCACCACCACCACCACCACCACCACCACCACCACCACCACCACCACCACCACCACCACCACCACCACCACCACCACCACCACCACCATCTACCACCACCACCACCACCACCACGACCACCATCCCACCACCACCACCACTACAAAACTCATTGCCAATTTCCCTGCCAAATCCTGACAACTTGTGAGAAGCGCTGCCGTCTTCGAAGCTCCCGTATGCACACCTCCAGCAGGTCATATCGCTCTGAAGGTGGTACGATTAACTGATTTGATAAGTCATTCTTTTCACTATGTAAGATTGTAAAAGGAACACCCCTACATAATTAATTTCATGAAGATTGGACTTGTTAGTTATTGATAATTTTACACAAGCAATCTGCGCCTCAACCCAACACTTGAATATGTTTTGTCTTTCTTGCTCAAAAGTTACTGCTTCCTTCAACATTTGCAGTAAAGCTTTTGAATATATATGTAGAATAAGAAACAATTTTTTGTGTGACTTTTAATAATTCGCATAAAAAAGATATTTCTCTTAATATAAAGCTATTAATATATATTGTAGAAGTACTGTAAACATATATTAGAAGCACTTGCGGTGGACAATGCCGGGGCCTGATTCATCGTACTCTTCCTTGGTGATCCACATGGTCTGGAAGGTGGACAGAGAGGCAAGAATGGAACCGCCGATCCAGACAGAGTACTTGCGCTCAGGAGGAGCAATGATCTTGATCTTGATGGTAGGAGGAGCCAGGGCAGTGATTTCCTTCTGCATGCGGTCAGCAATACCAGGGTACATGGTGGTGCCGCCAGACAGCACGTTGTTGGCGAACAGGTCCTTCCTGATATCAATGTCGCACTTCATTATGGTGTTGTAGACGGTCTCGTGGATACCAGAAGATTCCATTCCCAGGAAGGAAGGCTGGAAGAGTGCTTCGGGGCAGCGGAATCGCTCGTTGCCGATGGTGATGATCTGACCGTCGGGCAGTTCGTAGGACTTCTCTAAGGAGGAGGAGGCATCAGCGATCTTCATCTCACTCTCGAAGTCAAGAGCGCAATAACAAAGCTTTTCCTTCATATCTCGAACAATTTCTCGCTCAGCCGTGGTGGTGAAGGAGTAGCCACGCTCAGTCAAGATCTTCATGAGGTAGGCAGTCAGGTCACGGCCAGCCAGGTCGAGACGATGGATTGCATGAGGCAAACAATACCCTTCCCATATTGGTACCATATGAGAAACACCATCTCCAGTATCGAGCACGATACCAGTGGTACGGCCAGAGGCGTACAGGGACAGCACGGCCTGGATGGCCACGTACATGGCGGGGGTGCCAAAGGTTTCTATCATGATCTGAGTCATCTTCTCACGGTTGGCCTTGGGGTTGAGGGGAGCCTCAGTAAGAAGGACGGGGACTCCTCAGGGGCAACGCGGAGCTCGTTTTGGAAAGCGTGATGCCAGATCTTCTCCATGTCGTCCCAGTTGGTGATGATGCCGTGCTCGATGGGGTACTTGAGAGTCAGGATACCTCGCTTGCTCTGGGCCTCGTCGCCGACATAGGCGTCCTTCTGACCCATGCCAACCATCACGCCCTGGTGACGAGGTCGGCCGACGATGGAGGGGAAAACAGAACGCGGGGCGTCGTCGCCGCCGAAGCCAGCCTTGACCATCCCGGAGCCATTGTCGACCACAAGGGGAGTTGCGTCTTCGTCCATAATTTCGTTTAGTGAGTCTCCTGAAAAAAAAAAAATGATGTAACAAACCGTTATAATCATCAATGTGTGTGTGTGTGTGTGTGTGTGTGTGTGTGTGTGTGTGTGTGTGTGTGTGTGTGTGTGTGTTGTGTGTGTGTGTGTGTTACCGCGTGCGTATGCACACAAATGGATCGACAGACTGACTCACAAACACACACACACACACACACACACACACACACACACACACACACACACACACACACACACACACACACACACATACACACACACACACACACACACACACACACACACACACACACACACACACACACACACACACACACACACACACACACACACACACACACACACACACACACACCAATTCAAGTCTTATAGTCTCCATTTAGCGTGGCAGACGAAAAGCTTTCGCCTTTGATTAACTTGGGTGACACGTTCCCGATATTTTCAACGAGTATATAAAGGCAACAATCTCAAAAGGCATTAATTATAGAAAATTCTAGCACATCGAAGTGTATCGTCAAATGTACTTGATTGACAATGGATGATTAAAATATTTCTTTATCTGCATAAATACTGTCTCCTTCATTAGATAAGGGTTCGATTATTCTTGACGTCGGACAGCTGTGTCAGGAATCTTAGTCTGATACCTTGCAATCACTTAGTCAATGCCCGATAGTTGATTGTGGTGAGAAGCCATCACCGCCGCAAAAAATGTCAAGATGTATTTCTAGAACTGATTAAAGGTTGTCAACCAATAACTGATGACTAACAACAAGAAATAACTATGATTATTAGAAATTACTCGCATTGCTTGAAAGCAAACGTGTTCTCACCATCAAGGAACCATATATGAATGGCTGTAGATTGAACACACTTTTGTTGGGCGTCCAAAAATAGATCACTTGATCACACAAAAACCAGAAATTATGCCTCTAATCACAACATTTAATTTGTGGCCACGACGAACGCACACTAGCCCTTACGTACCCTGAGTTTGGAGTGCACTAAAGGCTGGAGTGAAGACCAACCGCTTTATATACCCACCTTGGTCTTCTGACACATCCGCTACACGAAATAATGACTCGAGTTGTCGTATTAGGGAAATATTCCCAGCAGCAGGTGCGTGGGAGAGATGATGTGCTCCTTTGCGATATAAATATGTCTCAAGGTTGATCTGTTATACATCAAATGGCTGAATTCTTCGCATTCTTCATACTAAAAAACTTTTTTCTGGCAGAAATTCAGGCAGTCACTCAGCAATTTCGAGGATGAGCTAAATTTACTGAGTTCTTTTTTCAGAGATTAATGGAAAGACGTGTCTCTCATCCTTGAATCGAAGGGCTGCTTAGCCCAAGGAACCGTCTCAACTGATTCGTGATAATGTCCCAGATACATTTTTTAAGACTTTGGAAAGTTGTGTAATAAATATGCTTAATTTCCACTTTCGAAGATATATTGCACTTTTTTGTGCAGTCTAGTCGCTTGTGCATGTGTATGTGTGTGTGTGTGTGTGTGTGTGTGTGTGTGTGTGTGCGTGTGTGTGTGTGTGTGTGTGTGTGTGTGTGTGTGTGTGTGTGTGTGGTGTGTGTGACGGGTGCAGTGTCTTTTCAGCGATATTAAATCATTGAGGTTGCCACCTCAAGGAGACAGCAGAGTCGCGTAGGAGTACCACTGTGACCTTCCGGCAACGAAGACTTAGGGTGTTGGCAGTGAAGGCTCTGGGAGGTGTCGTGGGTGGTAACTCATCCTTGGCTTCTTGTTAGTTGGCGTCTTCTTTTTAAAAAGAGGAGGAAGAAAAAAGATAATTC
Source organism: Chionoecetes opilio (assembly GCA_016584305.1). NCBI lineage: Eukaryota > Metazoa > Arthropoda > Malacostraca > Decapoda > Majidae > Chionoecetes > Chionoecetes opilio. Next base: position 162,158 of record JACEEZ010009128.1, read on the forward strand.
ATCCTTCATGAGCCATATCTTTCCGCACCTAACTTCTTTTCTGACTCTTTATCCTGACACTCCTTCCCTCCGTCTCACTCACCTGTTCATCACACAAGGTCCTCACTTGCTCGAGTTCGTCACTGCGGCTGCTTCATCCCTCACCCTTCCATCCTCCAATACAGCCATGTTGATGTATACTTTAAAGATGGGAAATATTTGTAGTTTTGAAAAGTCTTTGAAAGTACGAGCCTACTTAATAATAATGATGATATGAAAGATACCGACAGAAATTATGGCATGATCGTATATGTAGTTATGTCAGTAATTTTCCTTACTTAACCAACCATGTAACTCATGTTGCCAAGCACATTTTACCCCCAACCCTCGCCTTTCGGCGCACCGCTCAGCAAACCTTTTTTTTTAAATAATGATGCACCATGAAGAGTGGGAAACCTTGCATAGAGGTTTTGTCGGAGTAACCTTGAAACTTCGCCTTCACCTCAGCGACGTCTTGTGACGTCATGTTTGTGTTTCGCTTTGGTGCAGTTCTGTCACCAATTATTTTCTTGAAAGGGAAGATATATTATTATGCTTCTTCCCTTTTTCGTCACTCTTTCAATGTAGCTAGGATTTTGGTCTGCTTCTTTAATGTGCAGTAACCATTGTGAATGAAATAAAGGTTTAAATCTTTCAGAATAATAAGTTAATGTTGGGTGCGATATAAGTCCTCAACAAATTATAAGTGAGATTATTGTGGTGTTGGCACCTACTGTGTGTTTGAAGTGTTTAAGTACCCTGGCGGCTGACTGAGACCGAGCCAAGATGATCAAGAGACAGATGAGAACATTCGTCTACCATGAATCGGTGTGTTTTTCCCACAGCCAGTGATGCATGAGGGGGTGAGGCTCATCTTACACTGCTTGAGTTTCTGTTTTTATGGCCAGTAAAGTGGTAAAGGTAAATGATAGGATACTCCCACAAAAATATACTCATTTAATAAAAAATAATGTTATCATGATAATTAGTTGATTGATATGCGTTATTAGTAACATTTTCTGTGGATGATTCCGGGTCCGAACTCCTCGTACTCCGACTTGGTGATCCAGAACGTCTGGAAGGTGGAGAGAGAACTCATAATAGAACCTCCGATCCAGACGGAGTACTTTCTTTCTGGAGGGGCGACAATTTTAACATTTATTGTCGAGGGTGCAAGGTATGTTATCTCCTTCTGCATACGGTCAGGAATCCCTGGGTACATGCTGCTCCCGCCAGACATGACAATGTTGGAAAAGAGATCCTTTCTGATGTCAATGTCGCATCGCATGATAGATTGGTGAACTAATTCATTCAAACCAACGCATTCCATCCCCAATAAGGAGGGCTGGAAGACTGCCTCTGGGCATCGGAATCTTTCGTTGCCTATGGTTATTATCTGGCCATCAGGCAACTCGTAAGCTTTCTCTAAAGTCAGAGATGTTTTAGAAATTTCCATTTCATTTTCAAAGTCGAGGGCGACGTAGCAGAGCTTTTCCTTGATGTCACGTACAATCTCCCTTTCGGCTGTGGTTGAGAAGGAGTAACCTCGCTCAGTTAAAATCTTCATTAGGTAACTTGTCAGGTCGCGACCAGCCATGTCAAGGCGGTATATGGCGTGAGGGAGTACGTAGCCTTCAAATATGGGACAGGTGTGTGTGACGCCGTCTCCAGAATCCAGTACAATGCCAGTGGTACGGCCAGAGGCGTACAGAGACAGTATTGCTTGGATAGCTATGTACGAAGCCGGTACATTAAATGTCTCAAACATAATTCTTGTCATATTCTCCCGGTTGACCTTGGGGTTGAGGGAGCCTCAGTAAGAAGGACGGGGGACTCCTCAGGGGCAACGCGGAGCTTCGTTGTAGAAGGTGTGGTGCCAAATCTTCTCCATGTCGTCCCAGTTGGTGATGATGCCGTGCTCGATGGGGTACTTGAGAGTCAGGATACCTCGCTTGCTCTGGGCCTCGTCACCGACGTAGGCGTCCTTTTGACCCATGCCCACCATCACACCCTGGTGACGAGGTCGGCCGACGATGGAGGGGAAGACGGCTCGGGGGGCGTCGTCGCCGGCAAAGCCAGCCTTGACAATCCCTGAACCATTGTCACAGACCAAGGCTGGTAAATTTTCGTCGCTCATCGTTGCTCTCTCTGTTGGAAAAGCGATAAACATGAGAAACAAATTATATCTGTGTTAGGAAAACGTTTATGTTTGATATATTGCAAATTGTCACATTCCATGTAAATAGTTCAGATTATTTACCTCCGAAAATGATGAAAGTCGTCCCCCTCCAAGTCGGCGAGTGAGTGGGGGTGAGCAGCGCTCCCCTTTATACCCCGCCGCCCACCCCTCGCCGGAGTTAGCAACTGTATTTGTGTTTGTGCTTAAAACCAGCCACATTTATAGTACCTATGGGTAGCAAAACTTGGAGGTGTGTTTTAGACTCGGTCGCTGCTCTACTTTATCTTACCGCTGTGGGACTCAGGATGTTGTTATGAGTTAATGTAGAAACCGTGATCGTAGGGAGATTCTTTAGTTTTCGTCACAGCCGATATGTGTTTTTCATGAGCCGCTGAGCTGGCGACTGGGCGCTCTACCAAGGATATTCCGAGGCACTTGGGGATGCTGCCATACTCGCAAATTTTTGGCGTCGAAACTCCCGTCCCAAGATGGTGATGATGCAGTTCATATAACTTCTCAGAAGCCATTAATATTTCGACTTTTCGTACAGTTTTCACCTGAGATAATATCTCAAAATATAAGAAATATAAGAAAATTGCGCCTTTGAGTGTGAAATCTGTTAATAAAATCTAGTTATCTATACAAGAAGAAAAAAAGACCAGCTTTCATTGTTATTGAAGTATCTTTGTGGGGCGACTGACTCACCTTCGCCTCCGGCCCAAAAACGAGCGAGCTGATGAAACATTGGCAGTTAACTTGTGATGATGGTATTTTTGAACTTCAGCTCGGGTTATAAGGGAGGATGGTCTGAGTGCCACTATCCGCAACCGGGACTCAATGGTAGAACAAATATGGAGGCATTGATAAGCAAATGTTTATGTCAAGGAAGTTTTTGATGGAATGAACACATTTTTGTATACATCAGATAACGGAATATGGTTACAGACATTACCTTTGTTTACCTTATAAACCCACTTGCTGTATAGGACGTAAGGAAGATACGGCAGAGGTGCGTGGCAGAGACAACTCCAGCCTCTCTCGGAGCTGGTGCGGTATATACTACGCCACCTGCCTCTCCTCACTTAGGCACCTGCGAGAGACTCAGGAGATGACATGAATCGCCATCGGTATTTTCAGTTACACTTTCATGGTTTTATGCTTGTTGGTGTTTGATCAGTCTGTGTCTGATGATGGTGGTGATGATGATTGTTGATTTTCTCTTTGATTATTATGCTTAATGAATAATAAAACGATATGGGGGAATATGTGAGTTTTCATTCATTATTTCGTGTGAGTTTGTATGTTGGTGATGATTTGCTTCAGAGGACGAGTACCAGATTGTATCTCTGTTAATCCATGTTAGTATCAGTCAAAAATCTGAATTGAGCCATTTCCTTCCACAAGGTGTGTCGTCTCAACAGTTGTCGGCGCACGTAAGTACTCTGTAATTTTTCAGTAGCACAAACCAGCTAGCTCCTGAGCCAGCTCTGGACTCCCCACACGTTGGCCTCTGATGTGTACTGAGCAGCTGTCCCGCCCACGTGGCGCTGTTGACTGTTTGTAAACATCACTGTATGCACGCACCCCTGCGTGCGTCTTGTTGTGGCCGCGTGGAGTCTGATGCTTTGACTTCGATGATGTATTGGTTTTTTTATGAGATAATGTTCGTGCCATTCCTCCGTGACGTGTGACGCTTTATACTTGTAAAGCTTTGGTGAATTCGTGTATTGATGAAAAAGTGTTTCAGTGGTCAGATGGATGGATGGCAATCTGTCACCGTTTTGTGGCTCTATGGTTTGCATTTATGTGCATGAGTCCGTCTGTTGTGAAATAATTATCTGATGGTTTAGAATGTGCTGCATACTACAGGCATAAATGACGTGCATTTGGAATAATTCTAAAAAAACTTCGATTTTTTATTGCCCAAGGTGTAGACGTAGATGCAAGGCACCATGGTCATTGTTACATTGTGACATAGCTCAGCTTTCGTCAACCTGAGGCATCTCACCATGCAAGTTATCTGAAATACTCAAATCCTCCATCTTTTGGGTGTCTCCTCAGAGCCTCAGAGGATGTCTTGATGCTACTACTGTTTGTAGGGGCCTCGCAGCAGACTCCCTTATGTTGTCCTGTTCGCCTTCCTGTCAACGGTTCGCTTCGCGCATAGTTAAAATTGACCAGATAGCTGGTGACGCGTCACTATCTTCTCCCCGCTGCTTGGCCTGGCACCAAGCCACACGTGAGCCGCTGCTTCTCCCTCACAATCAATAGCTCCGGGAACCCTTGCTCTCCCCCGCTCGATATCCGGGCCGATACTGGGCCTCTTTTGCAGTAATGAGACATTTTGAATCATCTTTATCATCCAGAAGGATATCAAAGTGAACTTAGTCTAATGATTATTCATTCAGTTATTTGGTAAATGTTTGGTTTGTGGAATTTTCTTTTCGATATGTATTGCCCATTTTTTTACCTAAAATTTGATGTGTGGTGCATAAGAGGATCATCGATTCTATGGTGTCATTTGTCTGAGAAGAAAAGGACTATGTTGCCTCAAAATGATCCTCATTATGGGTTCTGATGTATTCCCTAGGGATAGTTTCTATACATTTTAATTTCAGTCATGCTTATAGCCAGTGGCGTACCGAGGGGGAGGGGGGGGGGGCATGCGGCCATGGCCCCCCCTTTGGCAAAGAATAAATAATAATAAATAATATTTTTATTATACATATTTAATATATATATATATATATATATATATATATATATATATATATATATATATATATATATATATATATATATATATATATATATATATATATATATATATATATATATATATTGACCCCCGCTTTTCAATTTTCTGGGTACGCCACTGGTCGTAATAGTTGGAATCTCTCAGTTTCATAAAGGAGGGTGGAGGTCTAAGAAGAGAGAGAGAGAGAGAGAGAGAGGAAGAGAGAGAGAGAGAGAGAGAGAGAGAGAGGAGAGAGAGAGAGGTCGAGTTAGGTTAGGTTAGGGTGAGGTTGATGTTAGCTTAGGTTAGGCTAGGTTAGATTGAGGTTAGGTTAGGTTGAGGTTTAGGTTAGGTTAGGTTGAGGTCTTAGGTCGACCTCGAGGTTGACCTCGACCTCGATACTTACCTCGACCTCGAGATTTACCTCGACCTCGAGATTTATCTCGACCTCGAGATTTACCTCGACCTCGAGATTTACCTCGACCTCGAGATTTACCTCAACATCGAGGCTGACCTCGACCTCGAAGTTGACCTTGACCTCGAAGTTGACCTCGACCTCGAGGTTGACCTCGACCCCGACCTCGACCTAACCTAACCTAACCTCAACCTAACCTAACCTAACAAACCTCAACCCCAACCTAACCTCAACCTCAACCTAACCTAACCCAACCTCAACCTAACCTAACCTAACCTCAACCTAACCTTACCCTAACCTAACGACCTCTACCCCCCCCTCTCTCTCTCTCTCTCTCTCCGAGAGGTTAACCTCGACCTCGAGGTTGACCTATCTTAACCTCAACTTCAACCTCAACCTCAACCTAACAAACCTCAACCTCAACCTAACCTAACCTCAACCTAAACAAACCTCAACCTAAACAAACCTAACTCAAGCTCAACCTAAACTAACCTCAACTCACCTCAACTCACCTCACCCTAACCTAACCTAACCTTACCTTACCTATATATATATACTAGCCGCAAAGCCGCCCTCCGGGCGGACTTTTTGGCTAGCTCCTGCGGAGGGCTATTGGTGGGCCTTGGGCCCACCACCTGTGTTTGGTGGGCCTTCGGCCCACCAAACACAGACTCTCCAAATAGCCCCTTCTAACTTTCCTGAAATCATGGTTATAGAAATGTATGTATTAACGCCAACCCATTCACATCACCCCCAACCCATTCACTCACCCATTACCCATCACCCCCCACCCATTCACTCACCCATTACCCATCACCCCCCACCCATTCACTCACCCATTACCCATCACCACACACCCATTCACTCACCCATTACCCATCACCCCCCATCTATTCCCTCACCCATCACCCATCACCCCCCACCCATTCACTCACCCATCACCCCACACCCATTACCCATCACCCCACTCATTCACTCACCCATTACCCATCACCCTACATCAAGGCTTCCTCAATTCTCGCAACCCACTTTTTTCACAATTATCGCTAATAGGCTGCTAAAAAAAAAGAAAAAAAAAGTGATCGGATCATCTCATAAGTGGGCTTAAAACCTTCCCCTGGTCAACCTGGTTCCAAAAATGTGGTATATGATGGGATTCCGCCACGGGGGGGGGGACCTATACCACACACACACACACACACACACTTTCGCTTTATTAATATAGAAGATATATATATATATATATATATATATATATATATATATATTGGCCTCCCCCCTTTTCAATTTTCTGGGTACGCCATTGCTTATAGCGTAGCTTATATCCCACGTAGCGTGGCTTACATGCCACGGTAGCGTGGCCGAGCGGTCTAAGGCGCTGGTTTAAGGCACCAGTCTCTTCGGAGGCGTGGGTTCGAATCCCACCGCTGCCAGAGATTTTACTTCTAATAGTAAGTTCGAATCCCACCGCTGCCAGATGTTTTACTTCTAATAGTAATATATACTGTTGAAGTAAAATCTCTGGCAGCGGTGGGATTCGAACCCACGCCTCCGAAGAGACTGGTGCCTTAAACCAGCGCCTTAGACCGCTCGGCCACGCTACCGTTGAATGACAGATGATTTGTCTTGTATTTGCTCTTAGGGTGGTTGTGGGAATGATGATAATGGTAATAGTAATGATAAAGATAATAATAACGCTAGGATTTAAGTTCAAACTATTGTATTTTGTTATAATGGATGTACAAATGAGACAAAAATGTACAAGGAAATGGTAAACCTATGTGTAATAATGTATCTGTAATCGTACAAGCCTGACCATTTACTGTAGCATGAATAGTATATAGTATGGTCAATCTCGCGTATCATTCCTAGTACACAGGCCCCGTTGTGTTGCAAGATGACGCATGGTTATCAGAGTTTCATGTAATCATTTTTTGGTCTCGTAATGGGTCCTCATGATAGGTTGATTTGGCATTTTGGAAGATTTTTGTAACCACTTTTTTTTGCCCTTGGCGAGTCCTTTGTGACGTAAGAAAAAAAACCATCCTCATGAATTGAAGATGACATTTTCCGGGCTTTTTATTACCTCTTTTTTTTTTTGCCCTTGGCCAGTCCTTTGTGATAAAAAAAAAAAAAAAATAGGAATAAAACTTCTTACTTAACTCCTGGAGCATCAAGGGACCCTCTGCAGCCTCCTCAGAATGACATGTTTACATATATACGAAATATTTTTGGACCCTCTTGACTTTGGCGCCGCGCTTAATAGATGATGATGCCTGCACTGTGTTCGACATGTTAGTGTATTCACGTCTTAACATGTTCAGTGATTGTTCTTATTTGAGTTGTTTTTGTGTGGGTATGTGCGTGCCTAACAACGTATGTTCGTGTACCTGTGCCCTGACAACATTACTTATTATATTTTTATTATTTTTCAGCTCCACGTGGTTCATAAAAAAATATGTTAGACACACAAAACAAGACAAAACACCTTAATTAAGACACACAAAATAAGAAAAGAAAAGCTAAGATAGATGGTTACCTAGATGGATGAAACTTTGGTCAGCGTTGCACACCTCTCACCTGTCACTAGTCACCTGTCAGGCTGTCACCGGGCACGTGGCCAGTGTGACAGCTCTAATGACACCTGTTGCTACCTCCTGTCTCTCGGCTTTCCTAATTTTCCATTCTTACCCTTTTCCTTTCGTCCATTTCGTATTTCTGTCTATCACTTAATATTCTTTTTTATCTCCTACTTTACTCTTTTCCTTTCACTACTTTATTTACTTACCCTTTCGTATTTCAACCCTCTCTTCTCTGTATCCTCTCTTTCAGTTCCCTTTTCTTGCCATCTCTCCCTTATTCCATTCCTTTTCATCCCCCCTTCTCATATTTTCCTTCCTCTCATGCCACCTCTTTACTCTCCCCCCCTCACCTGACCCTGAGGTAGACGACCACTGCCACACCCAGAGCTGGGCACTAAATACATTGAATGTATTTAAATACTAAATACTAAATACATGGGAGAAATGTATTTAAATACTAAATGCTAAATACATTTTTCGAATGTATTTAAATACTAAATACATCAATTGTATTTAAATACACTTGTAAATACATTTTAAATACACACAAATTTTAACATGTCCGAAAAAAAAACTCCTTAGGATTTCCTTAGATTTTGGGTTTCCTTAGAAATTTCCTTCTCAGGTCTAAATTGCCTTGAAATCAGGACATTTCCTTGCCAGTGGAAACCGTGGTTCACTGTAACATCAGGGTTGCCAAATAGTTGGGCGGGTTTATGGCCAAATTAACTGAAAAAAGTATTTAAATATTTATATTAAATGTATTTAAATACAATGTATTTAAATACTCATAAAAGTATTTAAATACTGTATTTAAATACATGACAACCAATGTATTTATAAATACATTTATAAATACACAACTGTATTTAAATACGTATTTATATACAATTGTATTTAAATACTGCCCAGCTCTGGCCACACCGTATCTGCATCCTTATCTGAAGCACGATAACCACGACTCTCCTCACTTGTAACCTTGTAATGGTGAGTCGAGAAACACGTGATGTCATTCGCCTCACAAACGTGCCTCTAAATCTTATATAAATCATTCTAGCAAATCATTGTGTTGGCAAGTGGAGAGAGAGAATATTTGTGAAATTTTGGACTTTGGATCATATCTCTTATCTATTTTGTTATATATATTTAGCATATTAATTCTCATCATATATATTTACTGACATACTTTCTTGACCTGTTTTGAACTTGTCATGGACAAGAATATTTATTGATTAAGGAAAGGAAAGCATCGTGTGAAGAGAAGCAAATTTTCACATTAAACAGTGGTGTTAAGAGTCTGACACTGCTTTATTATAACTGGATATTTAGTTATCATTTAAGTTAGATAAAAGAGAAAGTGAGCAATGTTATGGATCTCACTTGTTCTACCTCATTTTCCTAATCTGTCTCATTGTTCTTAGTTTTAGTCGTTTTATACTTATTCCAATGGCATTGATAATAATACTCATCGGGTCGCGCCTTAACCCCTTGAGACCCAGAACGTAATTTGCATTGTAATTTGGCTACCATTAGACGATTTTTAGTGAATATAAGCAATATTTTATAGATATGACCTGTTTTGTATCCTTGTCCACTAGCTAATTTGGTATATTCAGCTACTTTTCGTAATTTTATGGCTAACAACAGACGATTTTATATAGCAAAGGAAAGCTCTGGACGTCAAGGGGTTGAACCTGAGTTGTGTAGGTGTGTGGCATGAGCGAGCGGTGAAGCAACAGGTGGATGGCAGCAGGTGTGACCACGTGGCCCTCACTATAATAGCGACCTTAACTTACCTGTGTCCACCTGTCAGTCTCATTCCTACCCCCTCTTCCGTCTTCCCTCCTCCTCCTCCTCCTCCTCCTCCTCCTCCTCCTCCTCGTCCACTTGACATATCGGACTGTATACGAACGCTGTGAAGTGGACAAATAATCGGCTTAGGTTTTTTGTGTGTGTTTATTTTCCATGCATTAGAACTCGTCTTTATAGCAAGCAGGTAAGAATGACTGTTTTGCCCTGGCTGTAATACTGTACCCGCAGAACAGAAACAGGTAAAGGTGCTAGGAAGTTTTGTGAGAATAGGAACTCGTAAAACACTTCACCTGCAACTGTTTATTTTTTTATTACTATTTTTTGTTTTGTTTTTTGCATCGCATGGTAACGTAACATTATAGAAAACGAGGAAGGGTTAGCTTTAAATAGCGTCACGAAGCTGGCCTAGTACGCTAGTCTTATGAATTGGAAGGAGGAAATGGAGGGACAAAATTTAAAGGGGTTTATTTAGGTGTAAATGTTAAGTAAATCAAGGTACTGAAACTGGCGTGCTGAGAAGGAAATTAACACGCAGTTGTACTCTGTAAAGCCTCAAGTATATTTACATCAGTTTGTTTATATCCTGCTAAACTGCGTCTTAGCCACGGTTTTGAAGTAGAAAAGGAAGAAGAGAAGAAGTGAAGAATAAACTCTTGTGTTCCTCTCTCCAACCCTTCCCCACCCTTCCTTTGTCTTGTTTATTTACATTCTCTTTTATTTCTACGACTGAGCTATTATCTTAAGGCCCATTTTCCATTCTTACTGCAAATATATCTTTCTTTTCTTCTGTCTTTATTTCGTTCCTCTTCCATTCGTCTTTGATTCCCCACCCTTCTATTGTCTTGTTTTATTGACTTTCTTTATTTCTACAACTGAGCTATTATTTAAAGACTCATTTTCCATCCTAACTTCATATATATCTTCCTTTTCTTCTGTCTTTCTTTCCTAATCTTCCACTCCTCTTTGGTTTGTTTATCTGTGTTTACTGCCTCCACGTGGTCTCTCCCTCCCTTGGCAAATGCAACACCACCAGAAGTAGAACAAGACGATTTGGGAATTTATTGGTTCTTATATTGGCCAAATGGAAGCACAGGGCAACGTACTTTTATTGGGTTGATGCTGTTGTTGTTATTGTTGTTGTAATTGCTGCTGCTATATGCCATGGTTTTATTGTTAGGTTTGGTGTTATGTTCTCTATATTTTTCCGTTCTTTCTCATCATGGTATATTCTTTTATCTCTTCCTTATCTTCCATCCCTGCCTCCTCCTCCTCCTCGTCGTCGTCGCCGTCGTCGTCCATCGTCGTCATCGGGTTTCTGTTAAGAGTGTCATGTGGAGGTCCCTGCTCAATTAATAGCAGCGACACGAAGGGAAAAATTTGGCCGTGGCGATGGTGATTCAGCGAGATGAAATCATTACATCATCACGAGATATATGACTTCATTAGTGATTTGGAGAGAGAGAGAGAGAGAGAGAGAGAGAGAGAGAGAGAGAGAGAGAGAGAGAGAGAGAGAGAGAGAGAGAGAGAGAGAGAGAGAGAGAGAGAGAATCTTTATGCAGTGAGAAGCAGCAGTATCATGTGGGCGGGGCGCGCCTGCCCTGTCTTACCTGGGATCTGCCACAGGTATAGGTGTAAGGCTCGCCCCGCCCTTTTATCTTTCCTTTTGAAAAAGTGAGAGAGAGAAAGAGAGTGTGTGTGTGTGGTTCGTGGAAGTGATGGCAGGGGGCCAGGCGGGGCCGGGCAGGTGTAGGTGTGGCCTCTGGGCCGCCTTCAGGGCGTCACCGCGACACACTTACAGCCATTCTTAGCGCTCACACGGCCTCCAGTACACACAATTTGTGGCCGTCATGGGAGCAGTAGGGGTGGTGGCGGTGGTGTTATGGCAGCACCACCTCCCCGCCCGCGCTGCCCTGCCCCGCACCCCACCAAGGCTCAATGGCCGGGGTTTGATTGTCTCCCTCAGTATGGAGTGTAGTACTCCACGCTGGTGAAGGAGAGCGCATGTAACTCTATATGTAGGGCGAGGTGGGGGTTGGGGGAGTGTGAGGGCCGGGTGTGGGGGCGTTGGTTGGAGGGGTGGTGGAGGCTGAGGCTGTCCCATGCCCATATATGGTACCCCCGGGGTGATGATGGCGGGGATTCCCCGTCCCACATCTTGGCCTTCCTGGTAAAAGTTGAGGCACTCTGAGAAAATTTTGATCATCTCCGTGGGTAGGTATGATGGGAGGCCGCGGGGGTGTGGGGGACCCATGACAAGGCTGTCGGCTGCCTGTGCGGGGGGGCGGCATGGGCTGGCGCTCATTATGCCCTCGGCCCTGGAGGTGCGCGGACGTAGGTTAGCGGCACTCCTCCCTCGCTGTGATGTTCTGTTTGTCATGAGTGGCGGCCTCCCTTACCGACCATCTTGTCTATCTTGTCCTTGTCTTACGCCAATATCACACACACACACACACACACACACACACACACACACACACACATACATTTATACATAATCAAACTTATACGTGATTTAGGTATGAGTAATTAACACATTGTGAAATACCAAGATAACTAATTTAGCATAGTGTACAACTTATGTCTGTACGTCGCTACTCGTGTATTTGTCCATCAGTCATACTATCCAGACACCTTGCCGAAAACCCGCCATGCCCAAACACCTGACGAGGGAGATCCTTCACCCCGGCGTGTAATTTCAGCCCGTAGAGGAAGCCAGTGAGTCTCATCCCTGTGGATCTTGTTTAGAAGGAAAAAAATAGCACGACTTAATTATAGCTCAGCGGCCCCCTGCTTCCCGGCCTTGGGGGTCTGGAGGTGCCCCCGAGCGCCCCCTGCCATCGGTGTTTAATCCTTTAAAGGCCAGACGAGAGAGCAGGGGTGTGGCACTTCCATCCCTCCCTCCCTCCCTCCCCACGTGCCTCCCTCTTTTCCTTCCTTCCTTCCTCCACACGCTATCCGTACATTCCCTCGCACATATGCCAAATCCCTCTATTTTTCTGCTATTTTTTTTTCTTCTCTCTCTCTCTCTCTCTCTCTCTCTCTCTCTCTCTCTCTCTCTCTCTCTCTCTTTTTCTAATCCTCTAAAGTCTTTATGAAGCTGTGTTGGCACGATCATTTCATCCCTTTCTCTCGTTTCGTTCGTCTATATTCTCCTTCTCTACTTTCCTCCTGTGATAAGTCTTGCCACCTTATACAGACATCAAGATCCTTTTGCATAAACATTGTATAATAATTCGCAAAAAGAAGTTTTCTCGCCGCAGACTTTCTTCATGTAAAGACGTATGTGTGAAGAGAAGAGAGAGAGAGAGAGAGAGAGAGAGAGAGAGAGAGAGAGAGAGAGAGAGAGAGAGAGAGAGAGAGAGAGAGAGAGAATGAAAAGATGACATTAATTAAATATTGATGACAATTCTAATAATGATGATGATAATAGTAAAGATAATAGATAAAATATAATGATGAAAATATTAGTAACCACAACAACAGCGAAATCTTTATCTTTATGTACAATTTTGTCTCGTCATTTTCATGTCTTTTGTTGCCGACCTTCTGTCCCTTCTTTCTCTTTCCTTTCTCTTTTCCTCCCTGTCCTTTCTCCCTTGCTGGGTGGGTGAGGGGTGGGGGGGGGGGCCTTGCCTCTCCCCTTAAGGTCCTGCTGGGACGATTTTTTACCCCCCAGCTGGTGGTGGGGGGAGGGAGGGGTTGGGGCGAGACAGACCGTTGCCGCTGAGAATAATTAACTGAGGTCATCTGTCTCGTCAGGGTCATAGGTGCTACACGACGCCTTTTCTCTCTCTCTCTCTCTCTCTCTCTCTCTCTCTCTCTCTCTCTCTCTCTCTCTCTCTCTCTCTCTCTCTCTCTCTCTCTCTCTCTCTCTCTCTCTCTCTCTCTCTCTCTCTCTCTCTCTCTCTCTCTCTCTCTCTCTCTCTCTCTCTTTATATAATATCTTGTCATTGATGCTATCTAGTAGGACGTTATGTTTGATTTTCACAATTTTGTCTTAATCGACTCTTTTTTCATCTCTTTCTCTCTTTCTCTCTCTCTCTATTTATCTACCTATCTATCTATATATCTATATATCTATCTATCTTCAATCCTCTTCCTTCGCTTTGGTCGAGAAAAAAGTGTTTTTGATGTTATTGAGAGCTGTTTCTACTTTGCCGTGCCTGAAATAATCGATAAGGAAACAAATAGTTTTCTCATATGTATGTTTTGTTAACACGGTATTGTAGGCAGTGTACGAAAAATAAGATTGGGTATCCTCTAATTTTAGGTAAAGGTGTTTTGTAAATATAATTATTTAAGGCAGCATTTTGAGTGCATTAAAGCAGAAAGTGATGTAAAGTATTAAGATGGACTTTAGGCACATTATGTTATATTCTACTTAATTTTTGCCACCGAGTTACTGTACTTAGTTGTAGTAAAGTACATGTTTTTGTAATATCGGTGTACTGCTGGTGGAAGCAACACAAAAGAACATTTTTATTTTTATTTTTTTATAGAAACAGAACGGTAAGGGTTGTAGTACATGGGAGGTGGTACGGTGATGGTGCTACGTGGGTGTTGATGCTTGTACTTGTGGTGGTGGTGGTGTGGTGGTGGTGGTGCTATTAGTGTGGTAGTGATGGGAGGGTCATTCAACGATACTGTGTAATAGTGAAGGTAATGATGGTGTTAAATGAGGCCACCAGGCAGTGTCAGGACGTGGCACTCCAAGCCTGGCACTGGTATCCCTCCCTTCCTCTCCTCCCTCTCCTCCCTCCCCTCTCGCGGGCTTCGCTCCTCTCCTTTTATGGGGCTCTCGTCAGCACCTTGCGTTCAGGGGGTCACTGGGAAATAAATAAATGTATCATCGGCCACGCCTTCCCGCCCTTCCCTTGACCTTACGTTGACGCCCAAATAAGTCTTGTTTATGCCAAAAGAAGTCCTTCTTTGTCCATGACCGTATTCGGAAGTCCCTACCTGCACGCTGCTCCTTACCGCCGGCGAATGAATGGCCAAGATCCTGAGATCTCATTGGCTGGGCGAGGAGTGCCAAAAGGGGGAGGTGCCCAAGACGCCCCGAGTGAGTCGGTACTTTGCCTTATAAGGAGGCCGAGCAGACTCTGGTTCGTGGAAGAGCCTCTGAAGAAGACGAAGTGGGAAAGTTCGTCGCTCGTGTCCAATTATATAAAATACAATAAAAAGAAAGACATTTGTGTTTCATAGTCACACTGGCCGCTGTATGGGTCTTCATTATGATAAGATTGGGTAGATTAATTAATGAGGGCCGGAGGGAAAGGCTGCATCGAGTTGCTAGCTTTGCGGGTTTCGTACATGCGGCGTTGTTAATTTCTTCGCCACCATGGTACCAGAATACCCGGCGCCGCGGCTGGCACCCATTGGGAGGGAGGGCTGGTGGTCTGCGAGGGAGGGAAGGGGGAAGGGGCTGGCAGGGGCAGGGAGGTGCCACCACTTGGGGTTGGAGGAAGGGGCAGGAGGGAGAGGGGTGGCAGTGGCCGGGTCGGGGAGGAGGAGCCGCTGGTGGGGGAGCTGGCACTCATTCGGGGGACTAACATGGTGCTCTCGCTCTTGTCTGACGTAACGGCGCAGCTTCCGTTTAGGGATTCACCCCGCGAGGGGGGCTGGAGGGCGTGGGGATGGCCTTGGGTGAGGGGGGGCCGGTGGAGGCCTGACGCGCAAGCATCTGGGTCGCTGTTTGCTTATTTGTCCTTATTATGTGACGAGTTTTTTTTTATCTGCCTTTGAAATAACAAGGGCAAAGGGGGATGCGCCCCCCATCATGTAAATGGTTCCTGTAAACATTGGGTTTTTTTCTCTCTAAAGAGCAAAAATATTGATTTTAGTTGTTAAATATTTCTTTAAACACCGTGACAGAGGCTGAGTGAGAAGCTCACCTTTTGTGTGGCTGTGTGGCGGGCCTCATGGCGCCCTGTTCACCCCGGCCTTCCGGTGACTTTACCTTTGTGAGGGAGCATCATCCTCAACACTTCACACCGCGGGTTTGGTGGACTTGTTCCGATCCCCCTATAGCAGGTAGACTGGGTATTTTTTTGTACACACACACATACACCCATATATATATATATATATATATATATATATAATATATATATATATATTGTGTGTGTGTGTGTGTTGAGCAACATGCCATAATCAGTGTAATTAGAATGCAGAATAAATAGAAATTTCAAAAATGTATTTTCAGTGTGGGAAGAGGCGAGCACGTGCAGGAGTCCATATAGGGTTAGCGTGGAGGCTTGGCAGCAGTGTGCGTCTGTGTACGCGTGTGCACATTTGTGTGTGTGTGTGCGTGTTTTTTTTTTTGTGTGTGTGTGTGTGTGTGTGTGTGCGTAGGTGTGTGCGTGCTGGTGCTGGGTTTTCCCCACAACTACTACTTGGGCGCGTGCCACGAGTTCGGGGAACTGGCCCGGTCTGGCGGCTTCGGGACAACCCGGCCGGGGCGGCGATGGTGCCGCCTCTTCCCCTGCAAGGCAGGTCAGCCCCTGCAGTGTGGATGGGGCTAAACATGTTATACTCTAGCCATAGTTTCCTGCCGTAATCCCTCTCAGCCCCACCCGGCGGAGGCAGGGCGGGGCAGGGCGGCAGGTGTGGGCTGGGTTGCAAGGTGGCACCCTCGCCCTCACCTGTGTTTACAACTTCCTAATATGGTAACACTGACCTGCCCGCGCGATGCTGTATTTGTGGGAACCTCTCGCGGCCGCCGCTGTAACCTGCGCTGACCGCCCATATTGGTTTACCGCCCCCCCGCCAGGTGACCGCCGTGCTCGCCCAGGTATACCTGTCTTCCCTTACGCCTCTTTACAAATCAATATGAAATACATTTAAAGTGTAACGTATAATTTAGCTCGCAAATATGTTTTCGTATTATTCTTCCTCCATGCGATTGGTTATGTTTGGCATTCGATTCATTATTCATCAGCATCACGATGGTCGTGACTATTTTATATGTGTTGTTGTTGCCGCCGTGACGCCAGGTGACCACGCCTCACCTGCGCCCCGGCCCCTGCCTCCTGGCCCACCGAGGACCAACCACTCCCGCCCTATTTGGATCGGCCCACTGACGCCCCCCCCACCCCCCACCAACTGCCCCTCCACCTCGCCCCCTCACCCCCACTCCCACCCCCACTCCCACCCTCCCTCTGCCTATCGCTCATTCAGATGGCATTTAAAAGGTATTTAATTAGTTAATTAATTACTTTGTACTTTTACATCTCACGTAAAACTGTTATCAGTCTTCTGAGTCAGAGTCTTTGGGAGGTAGCCTGATACTTCCGTCCATTATTAGATTAATTATTCATACGAGCTTCTAAGGTCTGTGGGAAATGCGAATACATCCATCATCCATCATCATCATCATCATCATCATCATCATCATCATCATCATAAACACCACGATCAACTGGTACCTCTGTCACTTACGTCACTACTTTTACTACTACATAGTACTTTTGTTACCTCTATATACTAGTACTACTTCTATCTACTACTGATGAAGACGACGACTACAATTTTTGCTACACCACTGACTACTACCACTACCGCCACTACCACTACCACTACTTCTGATGATAATACAACTAATCCTATAGATTTGCTAAATGATAATAGTAATCAACAATAACATATAAATATTAATATTGATTATAATTATTATTATGGCTTATTCATATTATAACTATAGTCACAAATAATTGATAACTAACAATAATTTATGGTAAGGAAAACGATAGATATAATGATGATAACAGTGGTAAAATTAGTACTACTATTGATAATAATGAATGATAATGAAACCTAATTACCTCAATTTATCGCAATATGCAATCGAATAAAAAAATATGAAATGTTCCCATCTTTAACCACACCTTCACACACACACACACACACACACACACACACACACACACACACACACACACACACACACACCACACACACACACACACACACACACACACACACACACACACACACACACACACACACGACACACACACACACACGCTATATTCGGTGCATTACGCTCAGGCTGTCGATGGAGAAGTCTCAGCTCGGGGTGGAGTGTTGGCTATTATTACACACGCTCCTCTTTCCCTCCCTCGGCCTCCCCCCCCCCCCCTGTCTCTTTTTTTTTTTTCTCTCTCTCTCTCTCTCCTCTCTCTCTCTCTCTCTCTCTCTCTCTCTCTCTTCTCTCTCTCTCTCTCTCTCTCTCTCTCTCTCTCTCTTCTCTCTCTCTCTCTCTCTCTCTCTCTCTCTCTCTCTCTCTCTCTCTCTCTCTCCGGTGTCCCTTTAACCTTATCTCCATCAAAACTTCCATTATTTTTCGCCTCGTTTTGCTGATTATGTTTACTTTTATTAAGAAGAATATCATTGTCATTATTAGAATGATTAATATTAGTATTATTATTGTCAACAATATTGTTATAATTATTTTTATTATTAGAATCATGCTTTAATTTTTTTCCTTTATCTTTAGTTACTTTATGTCTCACAAATACTTATTTCTTTATCATAGTTTTGTTTATGTATGCCATTAAGTTTGTCTGTAAAAGATAAGGAGGCGAGGAGAGAAAGAGAGGAGAAGAGAAAGAACAATACAATTTTTATAAAGTTTTCCCTACAAACATAAATCTGTCCTTATCATAACTATCACATGGCTGTCCCCTCATCTTACCTCCCCTACCCACTCCCTACCTCACCCCCACCACACTCACCCCTACCTCCACCCATCCATCCTCCATCCCCCTCCACTCATTCAGCCTCAGCATTACAACATCCCCCTCCCGATCTGTTCTTCCTCCTCCTCTATCCACCCTGCTCCACCATCCACCCCCAACCCTCCACCACACCTCCACCCCTCCACCACACCCCCAGGACCTTAGATGTATCCAAATTTGATGCTGGTGGTGGTCGAGTGTGTGTGTGTGTGTGTGTGTGTGTGTGTGTGTGTGTGTGTGTGTGTGTGTGTGTGTGTGTGTGTGTGTGTGTGTGTGTGTGGCTGGCTGGCTGGGAACGATCGCCACACAAATACACAGAGTTATCTTTAACGACTCCCCCCTCTCCCCCTCTCCCTATCCTCTCCCTCCTTCCTCCCCGTCTCTCCAGTCACCCCTTTCTCTCCATGTCCCCCCTTCGACGCTAGTCCGCTGAGGCCTTTATAAGGTAGTGGGGGCGTCTTGTCGGGGGGGGGGGGGCGAATAACGCCAGAGAGAGAGAGAGAGATAGACTGTATATGTATATTTTATATTATTTATAGATTGATTTTTTTTTTTTTTTATATATTATTTTATTAAGTATTTATAGATTGTTTCCATGATTATCTAAGTTTTCTTGTTGTGTGTTTTAAGATGGAGCAGAAGTAACAGTCAAAGTTTTGTATTTTGAGAAGTGGTAACCATGTTTTTTCCCCAAACCAAAATGTCAAAGGTTTACTGATGAACCAGCAACACAAAACAGTAACACATAATTAAAGAAATGTATATTAAAGGAAGGATTTTTGACCTGGTTTGCTTGATATTTACCTTCTCATTGCTTTTATTATCTTTTAGCTTTCTTGGACTTTAAGAGAAGTCAAAGGAAAATAGAGAAAGGAAAAACACTTTTTTTTGCTTCCTTGAATGTTGACTTTTTTAGATCTAGAATTCGAGTGCAGTGAAAGTCTGCGGTTGATGCTATGAAAATGCAAAGTAAAAGCAAAAAAAATCTGCTATTTATATCTATCTTTGCCATTTTGTTTTACCATATATCTATGTATCTTCTTCCATGTTTATCCTTGTACTATGTATCACATCACTCGTCCTCTGTGACTGTATACACACACACACACACACACACACACACACACACACACACACACACACACACACACACACACACACACACACACACACACAGCCGGGGATTCCCCAGCCTGGCACCTTCCTCGGGGAGCCCCTAATATGGCACCGTCGCCGCTGGCCCCTCCTGACGCGGGCCACGCCGTCGGTGGCTCCGCGCTCCTCCCTCTCCTCTACATAGTCTGATGGACGGTGGGATAATCTATGGTCTCTCCCCTATTTTTCTTTTTTATATCCATTTCCCCTCCGTTTCCTCCTCTATTTCCTTTGCTCTTCTCTTCGTCAGTCGCCTCATTTATCTTCTCTCCTCTGTATTTCACATCTGCCAATTTTTTTTATATATATCTCACACCTCTTCTTTGTTGCTCTCCTTTTTTATCTTTCTTCTCCTCTCCCTCCTCTTCCCTCTTTCCCTCTCACCTCAGCTCCTTATTTGGTTATGTGGCTCGTGAGTAACTTCGTTTTTCACCATGAAACGCTTTATCAAAATTTGTTTTGCTTGTGTATATGGGACTAGATTGTTTTTTATTTTGCGATGTTAGCTTGCATATTTTTTGTCTTAATTTTCAAGACAAATATTAAGTTTACGTTGAATGAGAGAGAGAGAGAGAGAGAGAGAGAGAGAGAGAGAGAGAGAGAGAGAGAGAGAGAGAGAGAGAGAGAGAGAGAGAGAGAGAGAGAGAGAGAGAGAGAGAGAGAGAGAGAGAGAGAGAGAGAGAGAGAGAGTGTGTGTGTGTGTGTGTACCCTAAGTGCATGACATAATCAGCTGTTGGCATCTAGTATAGTCTTTTCTTCTGGTACTTTATTTTATTACGCATATATACTTATTCAACTTTTTATCTAAATATTTTCATTATGATACTTAGCTTCGCAAATGTTTTAAGATTCCGTCGTCTATATTTATAATTTATATAAGAAAGATGTCTTTTTTTTTTCTCTTACCACTGATCATTATCCATAGACTGTTCACTCATTAATTGTATCTCCATTTTTTCTTATCCCTAATATTTATACTTAGTAGTTTTCTTTTATTCCTCTGGTCACTATTTTCTTTTCCTATCTTCTCGTCCTTGTCAACCTCACACCACCCTTTATGCACAGCTTCTAATTACATCAGTAAAGTTAATCATCATTGGTTCTCGTTACTAATTGGATGGCTGACAAATTATAGGAATGTAAGTTTTAGCGGTCCTCTTTTTAACACATTCGCGATATAGTGATTAGCGTTGCTGCGTACAAATCCACAGGTATCATCTCAAAGTGTGTTCGGGGCAGCTCGGACACATTCCACGTAGCAGTTCATCTCATTTATGTTGGTAGGATGATGAATGCTTGCTTAGGAAAGGAAGGGAAAGTAAATTATTGTTTTCTGGATATCGTTGCAGGCTAGGTACTTAGAGTAAATGTTTGTCATCCATCATGGTCAAAAGTAAGGAGGCAACACAGGGTTCAGTGCTAAGGCAAGGCAGCTCAACGCACACTTATGAATTTACTTATCTTATTTTCGAAGCATGGCACTCCAGCCTTATCATGACGGGCGGCTAATGCATGAACGGTACTGATACACTTTAACAAGGAGTGGGCGAGTTGAATGCCTTAAGTTTGTCGTGACTCAGGGCAGTTTCTAATATTATTATGTGTGCCTAGACAACTTAAACAATCATATAATGTACAGATATATGAAAGATACAGATATGATATGTACACACCCTTGACCCCATCTCCTCCCATGTCCACCCTAACAACCCCCCCACTCCCCCCCGACCCGTCTTCCTCTGCTCCCTCCCACTACTCAGGGTGACCTTGAAATGCGTTGCTCTTACATTCATGCAGTGAAAGTGACTTGGCAGATACCTATATAGATACTTAATAATATTATTTTGGTGATTATATGCGTGTAATGAATGAATGTAAAATATAATGATAGTGATTGTGAGTGATGATGAGTTGTTGTTCTGAGGTTAAGCAAAGTTACAACTAGTTTTCTAGACGAGGGCCTTGAATTATTTTCCAATATAAAGCGAATGTATGAGAGCACCGACCATTGATAAAATGTTTCAGGTGGAAGAAGTCATCAAGTAATGAAAAAACATAAGTGCCCAAAATATCCCTACAAAACGAGGCTGAATCATTGAATTAATTCCTCGTCACAATTAGCAAACTGAGGGATGAAGGGAGGGAGCGAAGAAGGGGGGTGAAAACGTCTATTCCATATTTGATTGCTTACAAACTGAATCTCACATCTGACGGGAAACTCTAGGGTGCCAAGAAGACGGTGAGAGACTTAGGCACGAGATAAGGCGCCCCATCCCGCCCCGCCCGAGTAAGGTAGTGGCGGCGGTGACTGTGGGGATGCTGGCGGTGGTGGTGGTGGCGGCAGGTCATGTGGTGCCAACATCGGGGTGACTTCGCGGAAAACGGTGCATCGAGGACCAAAGACGGCGAGGAAACACTGGGAGGGAGGGCGCGGCGATGGGGCAGCGTAGGCGGGTTAGGGATGGAAGGAATGAGAGCTGCTGAATATAAAGTTTCTGCTAATCAATACATGCATAAGACATTCGTGCATACGCATCACACTGACACACACATACACACACACACACACACACATCTCAGCTGACTCTTTCCTTTAATACTACTATAAGTAAAGCTTCTGTATTTCAGAGGTAAACAAATGTATTTATACGATGATGCACATAGATCGAAAGGTTTTGTTGTGTCACGAATGATAAGCTATAATAGGATAAGAGGATATTGGGTCAAATAAAGCCACGTCATTTTTTGTCGTTATTAGTTATTGATTTGTCATGAAGTAACGTGTGAGTGATTGCATATACGCTAATATTTCTCGCACCTGACATGTATTTAACTGAGGTAAATATACTGAACATACACGATACGTATAGTTCCTTCCAACATTTGACGATAAGTAACAACCCCAAATATTCAGGGAATCAAACTTATGCGTCTCTGAACGGAAAATAAAAGAGAGAAGACACGAACGGCAACACCATAAATGAGTTCCCAAAGTTTACCCCAATTTGTATCCGTAACCAAAAATTGTCCGTCCGTGAAAAGCAACACATAAACGCGTGAGATGCACACCCGAACGCAACAAAAAGATCTCGTTTTCTTCGGGTCTGCCACACGTGTAACTGTAATTAATTCGCGTTCACTCGCACATTTAGCTACACAACAGCGTCAAAAACACTTATTTAGGTATTGAAGAAAGATAAATACCACCTTAGAGTTAATAATGTTATGATTCTCTCGCTAAGGTACTCCAGTCATACCTGTCTGATCGCCGGGTTACATTGGGGAGGGAGACGGGAAGGGGAGTAGCAAGGGCGATCTGTTGATTATATTATCGGTTATTACATTATCTTTAGCAATATTGATTTTATTGTTTATTGATTTGTGCATAGGTTCTTTTCATTTAAATATGGAATCTATAAGTAAACAAAAAAATGGATAATACTTCAAGTATGGTAATGAATGTGTAGTTTTAAGATAGTTGGTGAAGCGAATAAGAAAATAAACATGATTATCAAATGTCCAATACCATTTACTTATGCTACCGTAGATAACAGTAAAGTCGCCAGGACAACTTTTTTTTCTGTTTACAGACGTGTGGTGGCGTTAATACTTACATTTCTACATCCATGATTTCAGGAAAGTTAGAAGGGGCTATCTGGAGACTGTCATTTTGTGTCTTCATCTGTGTCATATTATGGCTATAAAGGAACAAATGACAAAAATATCACCAAAGTGGCTACCAACAATAAAGTCGCCATCTAGTGTTTATTTACTGAGTGTCCTACCGCTGTCGTCGTCGCCCGAAAAAAAAGAGTAGGGAAATTTGAAACCGTATATACTTGCAGATACAAAGCATAAAACAATGCTGAAACAGGGTAGATTATACAGTCATGCTATAAACTACTGTGTACCATCTTTAGTGGCACATAAAAATCAGTACGTAGTAATGCTATAATTCGTAATATATGGCGCCTGGCGACATGATTGCAGGTGGCGACTTTACTGTTATCTACGGTAACCAACAGCTAAACAAACTGATATACTGATAACAACACTTGTACCGCAACGTCTTCACAAGTCACGTGATTTTCAACAGTGAGATGGACAGAGAACAACAAAATCATTCGCCTCGATCAACACAAGCACCACACTGTCATTACGAAGGAGAGAGGGAACCAATAATGTCATGATATCCACCAAAGCATCGAGTATTGAAGCTCTTCGCAAAGGCTTGAGTCTGTGTGCGTTCTCTTCATTTTCTATTTAAGTTGCATAGAAAAGCTTGCAAGGAGGGGGATCTTACTTATTACATCTTCATGATATTTGTCTAATTTTGTATTTCTTTAAGAGCCTCATTTTCTATGCTTTGTCCTGCCATGTCTAGAATTATCACGGTGACGAAAGCTTCAGTGTAATCGAACATCACCTGCCCGCATACCTGAGATTTACCTGCTGTCAGATCTCACCCGACACTCATTCCCCACCGATACCTAGCCCTGCCCGCTGCCAAGACCTCCCCTCCTCAGCGAGAGGGAGAGAGAGAGAGAGAGAAAAAAAAAATCTACTTTCCCTACTCGACATTCGAAATATAGAAAATATATTAGATATAATTTTACCATGAAACGTCTGGTTCCTTGCTCTAAATTATACAGATGAAATAAATTAAGAGGAATAGGAACATAAAGGAAATACACATTACACGCTGATATGTAAGGAAAAGTAAAATACTCTAATGTTTTGCGGAAGAAACTCAAGAAGCTTTACACATCAGTAACTTCAACATTACTTCCATGAAACAAAAAACCTCGTGTGTTTGTAGGCATTTTATTTACAAAATAGAGATGATATGATATAGTATAACAATAGAGGCGTGTTTTGACTCAACAGTTATGAAATTCGACCTTAAAGACAACGAAAATATATGCATTGTGCGTCGCAGACAATTTGCGTTAAGTTTTCCACACTGCTTTTTTTTCTGAAATGATTTATCAACTGCGTTATTCATAAGGAAACAGTATTGCCATCCGTCTTTTCTCAGTACATTACGTATTTTTCCATGTTAGTAGTAACCGCCATGACAACCCTGACCCCACCTCTTTTTGTGCGGAGGAAAGACTCGCAGGCAGCTCGACGCGCTCCTCCCTGAAACTCTACGCGCTTCTCCATCCACGTTTCACTACTCCCACCTGTTGATTGTTTGCCCTTGGCTCAGGCGTAGACTACTCACACGCTGGAGGAGCAGGAAGAAGATGTACATGATTGCTGATAGGTACGTATTTATTAATGAAATATGAATTTGAGGAAAATGCGCGTATACCTAGCGACTAAAATGTGCTATCAAATATTAATTCTTTATTTCAGCAATCTTAATTTTTTTCGTGTGTTGGACCTGCTTCTTCATAGTTCCTGGAAAACTCGCTTGTGGTTGACGTCTTCCCTGGCCAAGTCTTTACCTCCGTATGCGCCTCACACAGCAGGTACCCTCACTCACCGGCATGTGAACAAAGGAAAAATGTATATCCTTACACTGTAGTCCGAGTAAAGAAAATGGTTATAGGCTGTGCCCATCCTATTATGACGGTGATGATAATGATAATTACTGATGATGAAGATGATAATAATGATGATGATGATTAGTATATTGACCTCTTGGTTGTGAGTTGAGTGCCAATCACTATGCCATCAAGCCGCCATATTATAGTAATGATAACAACAATAATGAAAATAATTTGATGATGAGATTTATAGCATTACTAGCCGCAAAGCCGCCCTCCGGGCGGCCTTTTTGGCTAGCTCCTGCGGAGGGCTATTGGTGGGCCTTCGGCCCACCAAACACAGACTCTCCAGATAGCCCCTTCTAACTTTCCTGAAATCATGGATGTAGAAATGTATGTATTAACGCCAACCCATTCACATCACCCCCAACCCATTCACTCACCCATTACCCATCACCCCCCACCCATACCACACACCCATTCACTCACCCACCATTCACTCACCCATTACCCATCACCCCCCACCTATTCCCTCACCCATCACCCATCACCCCCAACCCATCACCCCCCACCCATTCACTCACCCATCACCCCACACCCATTACCCATCACCCCACACCCATTACCCATCACCCCACCCATTCACTCACCCATTACCCATCACCCTACATCAAGGTTTCCTCAATTCTCGCAACCCACTTTTTTTTCACAATTCTCGCTAATAGGCTGCTAAAAAAAAAGAAAAAAAAAGTGATCGGATCATCTCATAAGTGGGCTTTCACCCATCACCCCCCACCCATTCACTCACCCATCACCCCACACCCATTACCCATCACCCTACATCAAGGTTTCCTCAATTCTCGCAACCCACTTTTTTTCACAATTCTCGCTAATAGGCTGCTAAAAAAAAAAAAAAAAAAAAAGTGATCGGATCATCTCATAAGTGGGCTTATGACCTTCCCCTGGTCAACCTGATTCCAAAAATGTGCCATATGAGGTGTTTGCGCCACGGGGGGCGGAACCTATACCACACACACACACAGACAGACAGACAGACAGACAGACAGACAGACAGACAGACAGACACACTTTCGCTTATATTATTATAAGATTAATGATAATAGGTAATGATAGTTATAACAGTATTGATGATAAATAGATATAATAATTATAGTAATGATAATAATGGTTATCGAATAATTTCTCAGCATTCACTCTTGTCTTTCCTGCCTCTCCCTCTTACCTTCATACCCGCCAGGGTGGCCTGGTGGTAGAGCGCGCGGCCCGAGTGTAGAGACTGCATTCGGTCAGCGGTTCGAGTCCACCAAGTTCGTACTGGTGTGGTGGCGCTTTGTATAGTCAATAACCTTGTAGTTGGTACTTGCAAAGTGATCTAGATAGGATCAAAGTATCTTATCTTATCTCTTACCTTCATACTCTCTCCCATCCTCCCTCCCGCCCATACACAACCTCATATCACAAGTAGCATCTCTTGCCTCTAATCAGGCGTAGAGTAACAGCCGCACGACAGCTCACTGTTACCGTGTTTTGATTTGGCACTGTGCACACCCACCTGTCGTCGGAGCATGTGCCAGCGTAGTGTGTTCAGTGCCAAAGGTCGTTTCGAACAATTTGTCATCTTGTTAGCGAGTTGAAACGTGCAGGGTGGAAATATTAAATCATGCAAGGGTTGCACTAAAATGAGCGGAGCGTAGCGATGTGTGAATGGGTGTGCAGGAGCGGGTACAAGGGGAGTGAGGTACATGGCGGAGGTGTATTTATAATGATGAAGGAAGGTGATTAACTGGGAATGTGTGTGTGTGTGTGTGTGTGTGTTGAGGAAGTGCTGGTCTGCTGGGAGGTGAATGCACTAAGTGTTTACCAGTGAGCGTATACAGGAATTATGTCAAATACAATTGTGCGAGCAGGAACAATTGTATTGGTAACATACTGGATGTAGATAAAAGTATTTTCTTTATACCCATTCATAAGATTGACCAAAGGACACAAAAATATGGTAAAAGCCCGTTTAATATCTGCTGCCTAAAATATATTTTGATGTGATAAAAAAAAGGATCGTAAAATGTGTGACCCTCAGACTTGTTAGAGCCCAGTCTCCCTTTCTGCGCAGCCTCATTTCTGAACTTTACTAGATTCCATTCCTGCCTTTCCTCTGCACGACCTGCGAGCTTCAAATTCTTGCCCGTGAAGCGTAAGAAGCATTAGCAGGGGTGGCTGTCCGATGCTCTCTCTCTCTCTCTCTCTCTCTCTCTCTCTCTCTCTCTCTCTCTCTCTCTCTCTCTCTCCTCTCTCTCTCTCTTCTCCTCTCTCTCTCCTCTCTCTCTCTCTCTCTCTCTCTCTCTCCTCTCTCTCTCTCTCTCCTCTCTCTCTCTCTCTCTCTCTCTCTCCTCTCTCTCTCTCTCTCTCTCTCTCTCTCTCTCTCCTCTCTCTCTCTCTCTTCTCTCTCTCTCTCTCTCTCTCTCTCTCTCTCTCTCTCTCTCTCTCTCTCTTCTCTCTCTCTCTCTCTCTCTCTCTCTCTCTCTCTCTCTCTCTCTCTCTCTCTCTCTCTCTCTCTCTCTCTCTCTCTCTCCTCTCTCTCTCTCTCTTCTCCTCTCTCTCTCTCTCTCTCTCTCTCTCTCTCTCTCCTCCTCCTTCTCTCTCTCTCTCCTCTCTCTCTCACTTTTTCGGAGACCAAGTTTTTTGTGAAAGGAATCGTTAGTCTCTAGTGGACGATGGTCTGACTTTTAATCAGACTACTTTGCTATTATTTCTTTTATTGGTTTTCATTGCATGGATCACAAGTTATATATATGACTGGCTGCAAAAAAGATTACATGTTATATTTCAAAATTGAGAATAAAAAGAAATTGACATAAAGTTGTATCTTTGTGATGATTTGTCTGAGACATTTGTAAAAATGTTTTGTTCAGCACCACTTTGGTGTCAGTGTTCTGAACTCGTCCAACCCTGACAACCGCGATTTGATGAGTTATTACGCGCAGGACGTCCACGACTCCACATCCGTCTGGCTTATTTTTGTTGTTCATTACCGTCACATTCCTTCTCCACCCTCTCATCTCCGCCCCCTCCGCCCTCACTACCTTATCTTAGGTTACACCAGCTTATTTTATCGCTGTAAACGTAACACAATGTAAATAGTTGTTATATCGGAATAATTTATTAATGTGATTTTGTTTTTGGAATGTCATAAGTCGTATATATTCCTTATGATGTCTGATATCTCCCTAAATCGCGTCTGATGTGTTAATATCAAAAAAACAAATCCATATTAGTAATTATTCAATTGTTTGACAAAAACTCGTGCAGTGTGGATCCTAAGGAATTGTTTCAGCATTATGAAACAGGTAGGCCGACACACACTACCTTAAATAGCCTTTTAGACTGGGTGGGGGAGAGACGCACTATATATACGAGGTGAGGTCCTCACTTACGCAAAGACTCCTACGCCAGCCAGTGAAAGGAGGGACATACCGCTTGTGGCCACTTTTGAAGGTGAGTACTGCAAAACGTTTTTGGCTGATCACCAGCATTGCGTGGGTGTGCCTCCATGTAAAGAAAATTGCAGTACCTTGATGTGGGATTATCATGGCATTCAGCCTGCTATTTATTAACAAACCTAATCAATTGAACTCGCTAATTGAAAGACACACTTAACGTATACTTTGCAAAATACATGTTAAGTGGATATACTGTGATCTTGACTAAGATATTTTATTAAGAGACAAGATTATAAGAATGGATTTCTATTTCAGAGCTAAGAGGCCAACCTTCAGTGCATTTACAGAGCTGAAAAAATATCATTATGTGTGATGAAGATACTACTCCGCTGGTCTGCGACAATGGTTCCGGCCTCTGCAAGGCTGGCTTCGCCGGCGACGACGCTCCCCGAGCCGTCTTCCCCTCCATCGTCGGCCGACCTCGTCACCAGGGCGTGATGGTGGGCATGGGTCAGAAGGACGCCTACGTCGGCGACGAGGCCCAGAGCAAGCGAGGTATCCTGACTCTCAAGTACCCCATCGAGCACGGCATCATCACCAACTGGGACGACATGGAGAAGATCTGGCATCATACCTTCTACAACGAGCTCCGCGTTGCCCCTGAGGAGTCACCAACACTGCTGACAGAGGCTCCCCTCAACCCCAAGGCCAATCGTGAAAAGATGACACAGATCATGTTTGAAACTTTTTGCACCCCCGCCATGTACGTGGCCATCCAGGCCGTGCTGTCCCTGTACGCCTCTGGCCGTACCACTGGTATCGTCTTGGACTCTGGTGACGGTGTATCTCACACTGTTCCCATCTATGAAGGTTATGCTCTTCCCCACGCCATCATGCGTCTCGACCTGGCTGGCCGTGACCTGACAGACTACCTCATGAAGGTTATGACTGAGCGTGGCTACTCCTTCACCACCACGGCTGAGCGAGAAATCGTTCGTGATGTCAAAGAAAAGCTTTGTTATGTCGCCCTTGACTTCGAGAACGAAATGGCTCAGGCTGCTGCTTCTTCCTCCCTGGACAAGTCCTACGAGCTGCCCGACGGTCAGGTCATCACCATCGGCAACGAGCGCTTCCGTGCCCCAGAGGCACTCTTCCAGCCTTCCTTCCTGGGTATGGAGTCATGTGGCGTTCACGAGACCGTCTATCAGTCCATCATGAAATGTGACGTGGACATCAGGAAGGACTTATACGCTAACACCGTCATGTCTGGCGGCACCACCATGTACCCTGGTATTGCTGACCGCATGCAGAAGGAAATCACTGCCCTGGCTCCATCTACCATCAAGATCAAGATCATTGCTCCTCCCGAGCGCAAGTACTCCGTCTGGATCGGCGGTTCCATCCTGGCCTCTCTCTCCACCTTTCAGGCCATGTGGATTTCTAAAGAAGAATATGAAGAATCTGGTCCTGGAATTGTACATCGAAAATGTTTCTAATTTATATATTTCCTTCACTAAATTTCTGTCTTTTACAAATATCTGTAATAGTTGTTGTTCAATCTTAAAAAAATAAAGCACTTTTTTATTTTGATAAATTTCTAACCTTTGATAGAAAGATTGATGACTTCCCTGATTAAACTTAGTGTTCTACGTGTCAATATATATATAGATAGATTTATAATTGATCAACTGGATTGTGTTTTATAGAAGAGATTGATATAAGGGTGATGTCCGACAGAATTTAATATCAACATTTTATAACCAAGTAGCAAAAAGTGTCTATTCTTCTACAATTATAGCTGTCATATTATACAATTAAAAAAAAATAGATATACATATACTGAATGAACCACGGGAACATTGCTCTTAATTGTCATATCATGGTGATACTTATGTGACAGATGAAGGGCCGTAAACGTCATTACTGACTCATCTTCCTCTGAACGTCCGTCTTCTTCCACTACTGTGAAGATGAAGGGCCGTAAACGTCATTACTGACTCATCTTCCACTGAACGTCCGTCTTCTTCCACTACTGTGACTTTATTTCAACTCTCAATAGTGTGATGCAGCGAAAGTAAGTTTATGTAGCATACGACGTAACCCTCTCAAAATCTTGATGTGAAATTTCCTGAATATTTTCGTGAAAGATTTATGAGCTACCAGCGGTTGTGGCATGCCCTTTTCCGACCACATGTTTAATGTGAGGGGGTGAAGCCACATCCCACGAGCCTCGGCCAAGGCTCCTGCTGGGCGTCATATCACAACGCCTATTGTCAGACTTAGTCACCGGGGTTTGGGAGATATTTTTAGTAGACATTCTACACCAGGTGACCAGACCGGCTGCGGAGGACAGGAAATGTGAACAAGATCCGAAAAAAAAACAAGAGCATGCAGACTACCACTTTGTCTCGAGAAGCAAACACAAATAAAATCAGAATTATGATAATGATACTTCAGAAGAACATCGCATCCTGTTGCATTTTAATAGGACCTATTTCTTTCACCAAAATATTGCGGACTTCTTACTTATTTTAAAGATATGGACCACACAGTATAGGTGTCGATGAGGGAGGTATCCTGAGCTGCGTGTAAGTAAAATCATGACGCTTAGGGTTTAATACTAATTATTAATTAAGCAAACAAAAAATATCAATCAAGATTGTTTATGACTTATTTCATTTCATACGAAAGAGCAATTATTTTTTTTTAATTTTTATTTTTTATATCACAAGGAACTGGCCAAGGGCACAACAAAAATGGGTAACACAAAGCCCACTTAGCTGCCAGTCCCTATAAAGAAGACAGTAAGAGAATAAAATAAAAACAGGGGTAGGCCAATTTAGTATGGGTTTTCTTGTCTGGTCTGTTTAATTTTTTTCATTCTCTTGTAACAAAAACCTGCCTGTCATATTTTCCATCTGGTCGTACTCTATCCTTAATTTGCGTTAATCTATTAGTGTCATCGGTTGTTGGATATTTAGTCTTTTTATACGGATTCACCGTTTTCTGAGTGCACATAACAGGCTGCAACAAGATTTTCACACAGCATTTCTTGGCAATGACCTTAAAAAATCATAATTGGCGTCTTAGTGAGTGGTGGTGGAGCGCAATGATCATTGTCTCTTAGTGAAAAATAATCTCTCATTAAATCTTCATATACTGTCTCCTTATCTCTTTACGGTAGTGAGAAATGCAGACAGGATTTGCACCATCAGTGACAGCATTGGATAACTTTCCTCAAATAGTCATATGCTGGTCGCCAGAGGACACTATATATACGAGCAGCGGTCACATTACGTAGAGGACGGACGCACCACGCTGTCAGTTGCTGCGGTTCGAGAGCGTCGGTCGGAGTACCAGGCCGCATAGGGGTTCGTGGATTGCTTCGCGCTCGTGCTCTTTGCCTCCATCTCAGAAAAGGTACTGTGCTTCATTGCAACTTTATTTTCATCATGTGCAGTGACGACCAGGTCATCTTTTACGTTGATAAGAAGCCGTTAATTTGTCTCGTGGTATTGTTAGTGGCATAGTGAATATCATCACAGAAAAATTTGTCACAGTCAGTTCACTTTAATTATTTTTCGAGGGCTTCAGGCTTTCCCTGCTGTTCGTGATATATTTTAAGCTAAAGGACCAAGCAAAGTAGGTTAACCGGAATTTTACAATTCTAGTACGCTTGCCAATAATGGCTCAAGAATTCCGATAATGTTTTATCGTTAGCAAGCGTTTTATTTGGAACATTAACTATAATACTATTACTCCTACTGCTGCCACTCCTACAGCCACTGAAGCCACAATAAAGTTTTCTTATTTCTCTTCCCTTCTAATTCTCTTCTTTTTAGCTAATCATTATGGGTTTTTTTTTGTGTTTTTGTTATTGATAACAGCAATTATATTAAGAATGATAATAATAAGAATCATTATAATTATGATAATAATGATAATAATATTATTAAGGTAATTACTCATTATTATTATGATCATCATCTTCACTCTTGGCGTATTTTTTGGTATTGTTGTGAAGACGAATCTTCTGAAATTCACCGTAGCTTAACAATGTAATGCAGAAGACCCCGCTCATAGATAGAATAACAAGGTAAATAAAATGTCAAAAATAGCCGAAAAAAAATCATTGCATTCCTAAATAGAATTCATTGGACATCTTTATTACAGATAAGTACAACACAACACAATGTGTGACGACGACGCCACTCCGCTGGTCTGCGACAATGGCTCCGGCCTCTGCAAGGCTGGCTTCGCCGGCGACGACGCTCCCCGAGCTGTCTTCCCCTCCATCGTCGGCCGACCTCGTCACCAGGGTGTGATGGTGGGCATGGGTCAGAAGGACGCCTATGTCGGCGACGAGGCCCAGAGCAAGCGAGGTATCCTGACTCTCAAGTACCCCATCGAGCACGGCATCATCACCAACTGGGATGACATGGAGAAGATCTGGCACCACACCTTCTACAACGAGCTCCGCGTTGCCCCTGAGGAGTCCCCAACACTGCTGACAGAGGCTCCTCTCAACCCCAAGGCCAACCGTGAAAAGATGACACAGATCATGTTTGAAACTTTTAGCACCCCCGCCATGTACGTGGCCATCCAGGCCGTGCTGTCCCTGTACGCCTCTGGCCGTACCACTGGTATCGTGCTGGACTCTGGTGACGGTGTATCTCACACTGTTCCCATCTATGAAGGTTACGCTCTTCCTCACGCCATCATGCGTCTTGACCTGGCTGGCCGTGACCTGACTACGTATCTCATGAAGATCATGACTGAGCGTGGCTACTCCTTCACCACCACGGCTGAGCGAGAAATTGTTCGCGATGTCAAGGAAAAACTTTGCTATGTTGCTCTTGACTTCGAGAACGAAATGGCTCAAGCTGCTGCCACGACCTCTTTGGAAAAGTCCTACGAGCTGCCTGATGGGCAAATCATCACCATCGGCAATGAGCGCTTCCGTGCACCTGAGGCAATGTTTCAACCTTCCTTCCTGGGTATGGAATCTTGTGGCGTTCACGAGACCGTCTACAACTCCATTATGAAGTGCGATGTGGATATCAGGAAGGATCTCTACGCTAACAGTGTCATGTCTGGTGGCACCACCATGTACCCTGGTATTGCTGACCGCATGCAGAAGGAAATCACAGTTTTGGCTCCCTCCAGCATCAAGATCAAGATCATTGCTCCACCTGAGCGCAAGTACTCCGTCTGGATCGGTGGATCCATCCTGGCTTCCCTCTCAACCTTCCAGTCTATGTGGATCACTAAGGAGGAATATGATGAATCTGGTCCCGGAATAGTCCACCGAAAATGTTTCTAATTTTCAGTTGAACGCTATATGATCCACATGACTTGTTGATTAATAAAATATTTTGTTCTGTTCCATTTTCCTTCTTATTTGCCGGAGTAACACTGAATGTAGTAATTTCAAGAATTATGTTACGAAATGGTAACGTAAGTCCATAAATGAGTTCTTATTAAAGTAATATTTATCCAGAAATTTCATATTGAGTAATATATTCATATACATTCACGTCTTGTTTAGCGCCAGTGTAACTGATAACCTGTTTTATCTTGCAATTAAAATGCATCTTTCAGGTAGGCGTTTATACATTTATGTGTATTGGTTTTTATAGCAGCAATCCTTATGGACACAATAACTGAAATATAAGATTATTTCTTTTAGGTCTCTCAAGTCCTAATCCAAGTCCTGGTGTAAGAATTGTAATACACATTGTTATGAAATTGTTCAAGTAATTAAGCAAGGTATGGGTTTTTCAATAAATATTGTGACTACATAGCTGCTTCTTGGCCATGTATAGTAAGTGACGAGAATATGTAGTATGAAGGACAGTGAGAACAGGTTATTGCAGTACTGAAATTATTTTGATCATCTAACATTTATAACACTTTGATGAGTAACATCGGTCTTTATGAGCTGTAAGATCTTAGCGGGAGAATAACAGCTGGTGGTCGCGTGTCTAGCGCGTGATCAGGCTGTGGGTGAATTACATATACTTTGAAATTAAGTTCTAAAAATTTTAAGACATTGAAAATCTTTTGAATATCTTTCATATATTGTACTCTCAATATTGAGAAGATCGAGGCGGAAGGAGAAAGTAAAGTTAGGGACCGTACTATTTTGGCTTCCGAACCTATTTTGTATTGTTTAATAAACAGACTTAAAAAAATGTGTTCTTTTTAAATATTTCTCGTAAATATTACCTGCGATAATCATTTACTACTCTTTTTTGATAGGCGCTATAAGCTTAGACACACAAAAAGTGGTTTATTTTATTTGCTATGCAAATTTACCATAAAGATTTAGCAAACTGGAAAAAAAATGGTTTATCAGACGAATATGATCTGGAAAAAATTGGTTTATTAGACGAATATGATTGAGCTTCGACCTATTTAACAAAACCGTGTGTGTTCATCATTGTCACATGAGAGCGCCAGAATGAAAGTATTGCGCAATGTATGGCCTATAAAAGTATTGCAAACGTTCTCAAACGCCTAATTCAATGGATTTTCACATAAGGAGAAAGAATATAAATTTGTTGGGATTTTTTTTATACAAGAATATGTAATAATTGCTAAATATTATAGGCGTACCTGCGTGTCATTAACAAAAAAACGGCAAGATATAGAGACACAACGAGAGTCTTCTTTGTGGTTTATTTGTGCAATCATAAATATTGCTTATGGATCTTTCTTCTGTTTTACTTTAGACCAGCATAGAGTAATTTATTGACAAAAAATTGCATTGCCGTTCGAAGGGGAGTACGTTTGATAAGACGGAAGAATTATCTGAATCTGAAACAGCTGTGAAAACAACATTTTGCTCATGCTTTTGCAAAGTCTCATGCATTGAAGGCGCAAGGCTCTGTATGTCCCTGCACACTTTCATTGTTACTTTTAGATGGCTCTATTACATCACAATACGAATCTGGGATGAGGGAACAGTGAAAGGTGCCAGTTAGATCCTTGCAAGAGTAGGCATGCGGGCCAGGTAATAATGACTGGTATAGATGTGCCAGTGATGACAGAAATAATCTATTCATCTCGGATCTTGTTAAGGATTGTCGTTAGTTAGCCCACCGTTTTGGCTGCAGTCATGTCTTGGCTGTCATCCTTCATTATCCCTGCCAAATGCTTTGCCTTGACCGCGTTATGACGTTCTCAGGACAGCGATATGAGACTCACCTTTGCTTCCCCGGCCATACGAGCGTCTCGACAAGGCTGGCCGTGACTGTATTCTTTTGCCTCAAGTCCCACGGACATCACCGAGGGATCTTGGCAGCCAATCGTCGACTCCGAGTTCTTGGCAGCCAGCCGGGCACTGAATGTACATATATGGAAGTGTCAACAGCATAAGATATTATATTAATCGCTGCCGGAGTTCTGACGGCACCAGTAGGTCGACGAGGTCCGGAGTGGAAAGACAGGAGGTGCGTCAGTCCAAGGTTGAAAGTCTTGCAACTTGCAGTGGTGAGTTCAGTTAGTCCCCTGTGCCGAGATGGGCGACACGTGACAGTGATACCTCGTTAACTTTTGTGAAAGAACAACTCAAACCACGTCTGTAAGATCGCAGTGCCCAATTTTTTTTATTTTAGTACTGGTTTTTTTTGTTGTAACGTATATGAAGTTAAATTCCATTGAGTTCTCATGACATTAATAATTTTTTTCACGCGTCATGTATTTACGTTTTTGTCAGTGTTGCCTCAGTCGTCAGCTTCTTAGTGGTCCGAGTCAGGGAATTAAATTATGAATATATCATAATGTCTTATTGAATTAACGCATATTTACTAATGCATATGTTGTAATATACGATACCAGGCTCATATAATGGTATGCAAAATAAGAAAAGGAAGCTCCAAAATTAGTTACTCTTGACTTTGGCTTTGGCTCTAGGCTTTGAATTATGAATACAATATATGATGATAGATTTTCTCTCTTGTTTGAGTGCAGTTTGTGTGTGTGTGTGTGTGTGTGTGTGTGTGTGTGTGTGTGTGTGTGTGTGTGTGTGTGTGTGTGTTCTATGTTAATGGGATGACCATATCGCTTGAAATTCGATAACAAACCAGCACTTGTAGCACAGTCCTCCTACGTGTTGTTGAAGTTGAATGATATGAATTTGTGTAATAATGAAATAATAATAATGATAATGATGATCATAAAATGATAACAAACTATGGCTATAACAGCAACACAGTCAAACATACAATAACTCGCGCGGCATCTTATCCGCATCGACATCATTATCAGTCATTCGGACTCTTGCTGCTGCTAAGAACTAGACAGTAATAGGAGATGCCTCGCTCACTACCTCTCAGCATTGTGCAAGACAAGTGTGCTCACTGGCAAAGGTTTACACCCGACGAACTCCTATGAACTTTCCATGGTCCTGACAGATTGCCTACTACGCAAGAATCTCATTATTCATGAATCGTTAAAATCCCTTGAAGCCCGTTAATATTTCACCGAGATTCTCAACGCATTAAGACAATTCTGTTCTTTGGTATCGTATATATATATAACATGTATATATATATAATCGATATATATATATATATATATATATATATATATATAATAATATAATCACGCACACATACACTTTAATGATATCAGTACAGGGTCTTCCAAGACCACTTCACTCAACCTCACGTGGATTTTCAAATATTGATCACGGACCTCGACACTTTACTGACCGTACGAGGGACTATCCGACCCTTCAGCCACTCACCGTCTGGAACCGCAGCCACATCTGTCAGACTCCTTTAGCCTACAACCTCCACCTTATCTACACACCACTATAGAAATACCTTTTATACCCAGCCATTTTAAAATGCCTACTATTCAGCATTGTCATACTTTGTTTATGTATTTCACTCAGTATTACTAACTACTCCACTTCAATACCTAGTATATCAATTTTATGCCTTATCTATCACTATTCTCTTTTGTTTTGTTTTCACTCTGTATGTCTCTCTCTCTCCTATCTTTCTGCTCTTCTCTACTCTCTCTCTCTTTCTTCTCTCTCTCCTCTCTCTCTCTCTCTCTCTCTCTCTCTCTCTCTCTCTCTCTCTCTCCTCTTCTCTCTCTCTCTCTCTCTCCTCTCTCTCTCTCTCTCCTCTCTCTCTCTCTCTCTCCCCTCTCTCTCAAAATATTCTTATTGATATTGTTATTTCTTTTATTATTGATACATCACACACAAACACACGCGCGCGCGCACGGCCCATGTTATCTAACTCTCTTCCACCTTTACAAGAGGGAGGGAGGGGTAGGGTATGTGTAATGTAATACTCTCTGAGTCGGCTAAATACAACCCGAGTCGCCCTTGGCACGCCGGAAGCCTTATGGCGCGGGACAAATAATATCTGGCATATACAATGGTGACGGCGCGGCACCCCTCACTGTCGCTGAGGCATCTGGCGGCCGGACATAAGGCCACACAGTGTAATAGACTGTGAAACTGTGTATGTCTGTGTAGACTGTTTGACTGTGCATAAGTCGTAAATAACTGACGCTTTGACTGAACTTTGGACTGACCCAAAGTTCTGTACTTACACAATGATACACGCGTGATACGCATCATCATATAGAGTTCGCATCAAACTAAGGAATGAGTTCACCCACGTGAATAATTATTAATACTCATATCATAAGGTTTAGATAAGTGCAAGTTTGAAATATTCTCAGACAATAATCTGCATTAAGAAACTAATCGCTATGTTCCTCCACTCCATTCAGAACTATCAACTAGTCCATCATGTGTGACGAAGACGCCACTGCGCTGGTCTGCGACAACGGCTCCGGCCTCTGCAAGGCTGGCTTCGCCGGCGACGACGCTCCCCGAGCTGTCTTCCCCTCCATCGTCGGCCGACCTCGTCACCAGGGTGTGATGGTGGGCATGGGTCAGAAGGACGCCTACGTCGGCGACGAGGCCCAGAGCAAGCGAGGTATCCTGACTCTCAAGTACCCCATCGAGCACGGCATCATCACCAACTGGGACGACATGGAGAAGATCTGGCACCACACCTTCTACAACGAACTCCGTATCGCCCCTGAGGAGTCCCCCGTCCTTCTTACTGAGGCTCCCCTCAACCCCAAGGCCAACCGTGAGAAGATGACACAGATCATGTTCGAAACTTTCAGCTGCCCCGCCATGTACGTGGCCATCCAGGCCGTGCTGTCCCTGTACGCCTCTGGTCGTACCACTGGTATCGTGCTGGACTCTGGTGACGGTGTCACACACACCGTTCCCATCTATGAAGGTTACGCACTTCCTCACGCCATCATGCGTCTCGACCTGGCTGGTAGAGATCTTACCAACTATCTGATGAAAATTTTGACAGAGCGTGGCTACTCCTTCACCACCACAGCAGAACGTGAAATCGTTCGTGACGTGAAGGAAAAGCTTTGCTATGTCGCCCTTGACTTTGAAAATGAAATGGCTCAGGCAGCTGCCACAGCTTCACTTGAGAAGTCCTACGAGCTTCCTGACGGTCAAGTCATCACCATCGGCAATGAGCGCTTCCGTGCCCCAGAGGCACTCTTCCAGCCTTCCTTCCTGGGTATGGAGTCATGTGGCGTTCACGAGACCGTCTATCAGTCCATCATGAAGTGTGACGTGGACATCAGGAAGGACTTATACGCTAACACCGTCATGTCTGGCGGCACCACCATGTACCCTGGTATTGCTGACCGCATGCAGAAGGAAATCACCTCCCTGGCTCCCTCAACTATCAAGATCAAGATCATTGCTCCTCCTGAGCGCAAGTACTCCGTATGGATCGGCGGCTCCATTCTGGCTTCCCTTTCTACTTTCCAGTCCATGTGGATCACCAAGGAAGAATATGACGAGTCCGGTCCAGGCATTGTCCACCGCAAGTGCTTCTAAAATATGTCATAGGTAATTTGTCATCTCAATTCACGCATTGATCACTGATATGAACATATATTCCAAGTTTCATTTAAGCATAAAGTATATATAAACTGTCCCTTGATAAGTTGCATCTATTCTCTATGGGAATAGCTGTGATGGTAAATAAACTTATTTGTATTTGCTTCTTTGGTTATTGACAACAACAAAATGTTAACATTGGAAAGTTCGCTTGTCAGGAAACAATGGATTGGCCGTCCGCATGTCAGCCCTTCACCTCCTCCTGTGCCGAGTACAAGTCGTCCGTGCCGCCAGGCTGTGCTGATTATGTTACTTTATTTTTTCATATGTTTGAATGATAACGAAAATACACGGAATAAGGAATTCACAATGGTTTTTTTCTGCCTAAAGATTTTATAATAGTCCATTTACTCTTTCTTATTACAGTTTGGACACCCAAGGAAGCCAAAAGATTTTCTTTAAAATACTTTAAAAAAAAAAGTTTATGTAAAAAATACACATATTATATAATATATTATATATAATATATATATATATATATATATATATATATATAAGTTAATTTTTAAAAATAGAAGAAAAAAAAAATATAGATTTAAAAAAAGTTGATGAAAAAAATACACATATATATATATATATAATATATATATATATATATATATATATATATATATATATATATATATATATATATATATATATATATATATATATATATATATATATATATATTAGTTAATTTATAAAAATAGAAGAAAAAAATATATATATATATATATATATATTATTTTTTTTTTTTTTTTTTTTTTTTTTACATTTGTGCCTATAGCGCCTGTAGGCAGTGGTGACCCAGGGCTCGGATGGTAGGCTCTGGAGGTTCACTTGAGGGCTGTGATGGTTGGTCCTCGCCCGTGGTGGCGCAGGCAGGATTCTTATAGTGACGCCTGTGATTAGAGGCTCATGCCGCCCCCCTGTGTCCTCCGATGCACTCGCAATCGAAGGTAGAGTTGATGGGCAGGGCATGTGGGTGTTCTTAAGCCACTCGACGGTGCAGAAAGGTTTTGGTTTTCTTCGAGGATCGAACTCGGGTCACCGAGAACGCCAGTCGGAGACGCTAACCACTCCGCTACCGCCTCCCCAGATATATATATGTGTGTATATATATATATATTATATATATATATATATATATATATATTGTATGTGTGTATGTATGAGTGTGTGCGTGCGTGCGTGCGTGCGTGCGTGCGTGCTTGTGTGAAAGTGGCTATAAATAACGAAGCACAAAAGTCAATCATATACGATAAATATTAATTTCCTTTCATTTCCTAGTACTTACCGAGCTCTTCGAGTTCCGACCTCAAGGCTATTAGCTTAAGACTACAGGCTATAAACTGCAGCTTTGCATAATGTCTATGTTATCTTTACTGTTAAACAGGATTCAAAGATGTATGATTTTAATGCAATAATATACATATTAATCTTGTATATTCTCTGCGTATGAAAACATATTTGTAGTATAAATTGTGCATTTTGCGTTATAATAACGATGCTTAAAGGAGGATTAGGGACGAAATTTGACATTCATTTGTCTTGTACAGCAGATGTGGCTCATTTCAGTGGGTTTTTTTTTTACCTTCCGATACACAATATAAGCAATCAACGGTGTGTGTTATGCGCTTAACAGCTCCCTCTGGTGAATATGTGGCCAGCCCCTCTACTCCCTCCTCGCGCCAGCCATCTCAAGTGCCCCTCCTTTTGACACCGCCCATCGTCACACGCCCACCCCCACCCAAATAGCCCCCACTATCCCCATTGCCCTGATCCGTCCCTGTGACGTTGTGACACCATACAAATGGGCTGCCCAGGTTACATTAGTGGCCACTTGACACCTATATGGGCAGCTTGTTGTCATGGGTTATATATAATAGCCGGTGTGGCAAACCCTGCCGGCCTCCAGTTCCTCGCCAAGGGTGACGCCGAAGGGAGCTCCTCGCCGACCATTCCCCATACCTGACCAGGTGAATTGATCTACCATAGAACAGTGTTTATGTATAGATGATAATGTGGTTAAACGTATTATGATCTCGTAAATATTGACGTTGACAGGAAAATACTGACAACAGGTACTGTTTTAAGAGAACATTTAAGCAATTACCATTTACCAAGCTTGACATACCGTGCTGTAAAGACTTAACTCCATCTTTTGAATGTTGATGTTCATTTCTTTTTCAATTTCAAGGCATTTTAAATTAAAAGCCCTTCACACGTATATTCGTATACGTCTTTGCCTTATGGAAACTACTAAAAATAAAGAAAATAACTGGTGAATAAAATTGAAAGGCCCAACACGTACTTAATGTTAATGTAACAGTTACTGCTGTGACTTCGGAGGCTTATTCCTGCATATCAAGCGAAAACTAAATTTAAAAATATATTACCCAGGGTTTTTTGTTGTTGATGGAAGTCAGACTATGCAGAGAGCTAGATTCTCAATGCATGTATGTGTCAATATAAAACAAACGTTGACTTCATATTCAACAGATTTCCTGTCAACATGTGTGACGACGACGCCACTCCGCTGGTCTGCGACAACGGCTCCGGCCTCTGCAAGGCTGGCTTCGCCGGCGACGACGCTCCCCGAGCCGTCTTCCCCTCCATCGTCGGCCGACCTCGTCACCAGGGTGTGATGGTAGGCATGGGTCAGAAGGACGCCTACGTCGGCGACGAGGCCCAGAGCAAGCGAGGTATCCTGACTCTGAAATACCCCATCGAGCACGGCATCATCACCAACTGGGACGACATGGAGAAGATCTGGCATCACACCTTCTACAACGAGCTCCGCATTGCCCCTGAGGAGTCCCCCGTCCTTCTTACTGAGGCTCCCCTCAACCCCAAGGCCAACCGTGAGAAGATGACACAGATCATGTTCGAAACTTTTTGCTGCCCTGCCATGTACGTGGCCATCCAGGCCGTGCTGTCCCTGTACGCCTCTGGCCGTACCACTGGTATCGTGCTGGACTCAGGTGACGGAGTAACCCACACTGTTCCCATCTATGAAGGTTACGCTCTTCCTCACGCTATCATGCGTCTTGACCTGGCTGGCCGTGACCTGACAGACTACCTCATGAAGGTTATGACTGAGCGTGGCTACTCCTTCACCACCACGGCTGAGCGAGAAATCGTTCGTGACGTCAAGGAGAAGCTTTGTTATGTCGCCCTTGACTTCGAGAACGAAATGGCCCAGGCAGCTGCTTCTACCTCATTGGACAAGTCCTACGAGCTTCCCGACGGTCAGGTCATCACCATCGGCAACGAGCGTTTCCGTGCACCTGAGGCAATGTTTCAACCTTCCTTCCTGGGTATGGAGTCCTCGGGGGTCCATGAAACTGTGTACCATTCCATAATGAAGTGCGACGTGGACATTAGGAAGGACCTCTATGCAAATACAGTAATGTCTGGCGGCACCACCATGTACCCTGGTATTGCTGACCGTATGCAGAAGGAAATCACCTCGCTTGCTCCCTCTACCATCAAGATCAAGATTATTGCTCCTCCTGAGCGCAAGTACTCCGTATGGATCGGCGGTTCCATCCTGGCATCGCTGTCTACCTTCCAGTCCATGTGGATCACCAAAGACGAATATGAAGAATCTGGACCAGGTATCGTTCACAGGAAATGCTTCTGAAACATTAAAGGTTTCACTCTGAAGACCATGTTTTATGGATATTTTGAACATGCTTTCACTGCTGCGTCTAACATGGGTTTCATATTTCATGATTTTTTTAATAAACTTAAGCATCAAATCATAAATTTCATTTTTTTCCTATATATATAATATCTTTTCTCTGTAAACGACATTGTGACCCTTTTTTATGATGATTTTGGTTTTCCGGTTATATGTAGCATGTGAATTGTTAGATATTTTTTCACAAGATCAGAACATTTCAGGCACTTAGATTTTATATGAGAATAAATCTTTTCTGAACGATTTGTTATTTAACTTCTTGCTGTGTTGTCAATATAATAGAGACTTATAGGGAAATGGTGGGTATTTTGTTGCTGATGTGCATTTTATATTGCTAATATAAATT
This sequence comes from Chionoecetes opilio, assembly GCA_016584305.1. NCBI lineage: Eukaryota > Metazoa > Arthropoda > Malacostraca > Decapoda > Majidae > Chionoecetes > Chionoecetes opilio. The sequence continues at coordinate 205,754 of JACEEZ010009128.1, forward strand.
TGCAGTTACCTTCAGATAATCTATTCTGAAGCATTTTTTTTCACAACCAACATTTTTCCTACAAGTGCATTAATGAGCGAGTGTTTGTATGTGTGTCTGCTGCAGTTTTTGCCCAGGTTATTTTGTGCAGTGACTTTTTATTCGGCAGTGCTTATGCAGACTTAGATATGACTAAATGCGTGAGGGGAACCTTGGTTTGGTTACACCTGATAACGCTTCAACAAACTACCTGACTGTCACCAACGCAGCTTGAGACACCCGGGAATGTATGGGGTTGGTCAGAGGGGAGGAAGGCAAGACGGGTTGACGGGATGTATAAATATAGTCTGAAGGTAGAACCTGATGGAAAGGAGAAAGGGAGAGAGAAATTGAAAATAGAAATATGGACGATTGTAAAATATTAACCGAAGTTCAAGAATAAATAGAAAGGTACGAAGATAACAAAGTAAACGGGAAGAAAAGGCAGCAAAAGAATATGCCAAATGGATAATTATGGATAATTTCGTTATGGTCAGGGAAGAGATATTAAACTGAAAGACTTAACAAAAAGTGAATATCAGAACGAAATAAACATAGCCGTCTCAGAATTAGGCCGAAACTGCACCAAAAGATTCAGAATGTAGATCGCCTTTATTCATTAGCTTTCTTGTACCGTATTTCATCTCAATGTTTCTATGCTGTCTGTCATCCTGAGCCAGATATGTTGCTAGAAGTTATGCGATTAAAAAATAGGCGTCAGATGATAAAGAAGGGAGAAAAAAATGAGCGAACAGATGTATGAATTGATGGGATTAGTGATACAGAGGAGACAAAACATCTCTTGGCGCAAGATCGTAACTGGTAACCTCAAGAAGGCGGTGAGGTGAGGGCTATTCCCAAAAAAATGTCTCTGGTTATATGGAGCCCTATGGTATTCGCGTTTGGTAATATGGGGCCCTTTGGTAAACGCGTTAAGGCGACCCATAGTTCACCAGATTGGAGACACTTCACTTCAGGGGAGATGTGGCCCCTTCGAGACCCAGAGACATTAATGCCAGTGTGTCCATAAATAGTGTGTGTGTGTGTGTGTGTGTGTGTGTGTGTGTGTGTGTGTGTGTGTGTGTGTGTGTGTGTGTGTGTGTGTGTGATACGAAGAATGCAAGTTATCCAATGTTAGCGTGGAGTGAAAGGCTGTAAAAACTAGAAACAAAACCAATTTTTTTTTATAGAAAGTCAACTTTGTGTTGCCTTTTATATATATATTTTTTTTATGTATATAACAACATTAAAAGTTTTTTTAATGCTGTTATATACTTTTTAATTTGAGAATTATTTTCTTTTTATAGAAGCGGGTATTATAATGGAAATGTTAAGGTATCTATGTATGTAATTATGTAAGTATGTAGATGTTAATCAAATATGCTGGGTTGCGATTTCTATTTTTTTTTCATAAGTTCAGTCTAACTTGCGATTTTCAAAGTAAAACTGCTTTAAACTAGAAGTATGATATATTACTATGCGTGCAAATCATATAGAGGTAATCCCTCCTCCTACACTGAGGTGGCAACACTGGTCTCTGCATAACACTGACCTAGACCTGAACGGTTTCTGAATTATAAACTTGTATATTTACTACCAGTAAGACGCCTTCGTCGGCGAGGGACGAGCGAGCCCGTAGAAACCCGCCGCACGTGCGCACGTGCGGCGTCACCCGGAGTTTGACCTGTGTGACATTGCTAGGTGTGTGGTCTCAAACCACACACCAAATTTCAACTTAGTCGGTACAGCCGTTTCTCAGCTATAGCAAGATAACGTTGTCTGACACCCCTCACGCGGCACGCGCCACGCGCCATGCTGACCCCTCACGTGAGACAAAACATGTCAAGCACAAAAGGGATTGAATGGGGCTATCAGATGGCGAAGACCGCTTGTCAATCGGAAGCGGGATTCCAAAGATATAAGCTGAAAAGCGTGACGGTAGGGTCGGGCCGGATCGGCCGCTTAAGTGAGAAAAATCCCGTACCCACCGAGGACTCGCGAGCGCTTCGCGCTCGCTCGTAATAACGCGTTCAGCTCACAACTTATTTCTCACACAGCAACACTTTCCATCAAAAGTTATTGTAAATGAATGGATTTACAATTGTATCCCCAGCATTTCCAATAACTATCGAAAAAATATTTTCGGATTTCTGGCTGCTCAAAAATATTCCAAAATTGACGAAAATCATGTTTTTGTTATTTTGCCGCAAAACTATGAGTCGTAGAAGAAAACTTATCGAAGTAACAAAGGTTCATCTTGACGTGTTCTACATGACGCAGTAATCGGCTTGTCAAAACACCTCATGGTTGTCGTAAAAATTTATATTTTGTATAAATGTACGAATATGCTATTTTCTCGGTTATTTACTAATCAATATTTTTTTGCTTTACGCCAAAGGATAGCCCTTGATCTACTTTATATTTACTTTTCTATACATGTTTCACGAATCTGCCATATTTGTTTTAGTTATTGTTAAAAATGTGATTTAAAAAAAATCAAGGCATAGGAAAATAGGAAAAAGGCCTTTGCAAAATTTGCAATATTTTTTGAAAAATAGATTTGCCTGAAAATTTGTTCCTAGCAGTTATCGGGCATGCTGAACACAAATCTGGAGTAAGTTTTCAGTTATAATGATTAGAAGTCCCTATTTCAGCCAATTCACAATGACGTGATACTTCCAGATATTCCTTAAAAATCACAAATTAGACGAAACTTACTACAAGACATAAAAATATGATAGGCATTGCTAGATTAATCATTACTTAAATACAATGATCATTATTAGTATTTTCAGTATTATTATTATTATTATTATTATTACTCCCTATTTGAGCCACCCATGCGATTGTCAAAGTACTTATAAAAACCTAGGAATACAATAGCAATCCTGTGGGACTTTCAATCCTAGTTAGTGGGGAGTCAATAGAGAGTTTTAAAAGGAGGCTAGACAGTGTTATAGATGGAGATGAAAGGTGGATGTAGGTAGTATTAAGTAACAGGAACTACCACGTGTAGGTCTCACTTCCTCTTGTAGCTTCCTTATTTTTTTTTATTCTTATGTTCTTATGTTACAATGCATAAAAAAGGTTTGCTCCACGAAACAGTTAATAACGCACATATTCGTGCAAGCTGCAAAGGAAAACGTCTCTTGAAGATCTCCATGTGAAAGGTTCGGGTAACTATAAATATCCATAGAAAACGGACTGTGGCTATAAAAGGTAGACGCCAATATATTCTAAGTGGGGGCAGCAGGCAAGGGCGTGGCTCAGGCGGTATCTCACGCTAATGCCTTTTGGCTCGCCGCTCTGTAATGGTTCTTGTCTCTCGAAATGCTTAGGTTCAAGTGCTTATTTATGCGTTCTCCGTTAGAAAGCTTTGATCGGTTGATAATGTTGGGAAGAAATGAATAGGATATTTTTTGTTGCCGATGTAGATTAGGTTTTTTTTTACTTTTTACCTCCGCCAACGAAGTTGGAAGGGTTATGTTTTCACCCCGATCTGTCTGTCTGTCTGTCTGTCTGTCTGTCTGTCTGTTTGTTAGTGTACAGGATTTCTCGAAAAGTTACGAATAGATTTGGACCAAACTCGGTATACCAAGTCTATTTGGTATAAGGAAGAACTGATTTAATTTTGGATGAAATCTATTGACAACTGTTGCCATGGCAACCAATTGATGAAATATTCGGCAGGAGGTATGCGCTCATACTGAGTGCATATATATATATATATATATATTTTTTATGTTTTTTTTTTTTACTTTTTTATATGCGGGCGGAGGTATGCGCTCTACTGAGTGCCCCCCCCCCCCCCCTAGTTGTTGTCTGTATTTATGTAGTGATCACTTGTTTACTTGTTTATCGAGGCTTTGCTGGTAATGTGAATGGTCGCACAAATGTTCGAGAACCAGGTTCGCAGTGAAGAAATTTCGTGTTTGGGTATAATGCTATCAAGCAGATGAAATGCCTCTTACCGCTTGGATTCGAAAGGTATTGCTTATATTCATTGATGGTTTGTTTTTTAATGTTACTAGCATCATCTTCACGTGATTCAGGATACCTCTAAACGATAAAAGGAAGAAGAAAAAAAATCTAAAGGAAACTGCGAAAAGCTTTCGCTAATGTTATTGTGGGTGGCCTTGGTAATTGATCTCAAGAGCATCAAGAGGTAGTCTGTCACATTGTTGATGATGATACAGCCGAAGACATGCATGGCCTGGCAGCTTCCCTGTATGGTGCCGAGGCGTGGGTGAGACACGCCGTCATTGGTAGCAACATGCAGAGTGCAGACCCGCCAGTTAACTCAGGGCACATGCCACCTGCCCCCACCTCGCACCCTCCTTCCTCCGCCCACCAGCCCAGCACATAAGGTGTTAGCGTGTATATATAGAACCTGTAATCATTGATGTTACTTCTGAGGACGCACTCTTCTTCCTACCAGTCTCTCTCAGGAGCTCCCATCGGCCACTGGTCCAGGTAACTTCTCGCCCCAGTGAGCTTTGCTTTTCATCAGCGAGATACGTCCCTCCCGCCGCGGGAAGTGGAATGAAGTTACTGAAAACTTTTGGTGATTTCGTCTTAATTACCTGAAAACATGGAACGGACTCGAGATGTCTACGAAACGCAGGGTCGAGGGATGTAATTTGGGCAAAAGGCAGCAATAAGCGATATAAAATCAAATATTGTTTTGCAGAAACATCCGCTGGAACATACCATATGCAGTATCGATGACAATATGGTTCTCTTAAGATTAATTAATTTTGGCTCATTTCTGTTGTGACAGTATTTATTACAAACATTGCAAACTTTAAGAACATAAGAACATAAGAAAATAAGGAAGCTACAAGAGGCCGCGAGGCCTACACGTGGTAGTTCCTGTCACCTAACACTACCTACATCCACCTTTCATCCCCATCCATGAACCTATCCAGCTCGCCTTTAAAGCTTCCCAATGACTCAGCACTAACTACCTGTCTACTGAGACCATTCCATTCATTCACCACCCTATTTGTGAACCAGTTTTTTCCCTATTTCCTTTCTAAATTACGCTTTTCCAGCTTGAATCCGTTACTTCTTGTTCTACCCTGGTTAAAAGCCGTAAGAACTTTTCCTACCTCTCCTTTATTAAATCCCTTTATCCACTTAAAAACTTCTATCAGATCGCCCATTACTCTGCGTCTCTCGAGTGAGTGTAATTTTAATAACTTCAATCTCCTCTCATAACTAAAGTTACGCATCCCTTGTATCATTTTGGTCATCCTTCTCTGCACTTTTTCTAACAACACTATTTCCATCCTGTAATATGGAGACCAAAACTGAACTGCATAGTCTAGGTGAGGCCTGACTAGAGCCAGATAAAGCTTTATAATAACTTCCGCACTTTTAGCTGAAAGTCGATATAGATTATTTAGCGATTTAAAGACATAATACAGCTTCAGCGTTGTGGCCAAAGGTGTGCGTGCCTGGTTATGTTTAGTAAACGAGACTAGTTGAGAGTGAAGTCCGAGAACTACACGTGATTTAAAGATGTTAGTGTGCGACTCTGCAGATAAGGAACCGATAAGACAATTTAATTGATGTTCTACCAAAATAGAGATGGAGTAGGGTTTATTTTCCTTTTATTTATTCATTCATGATTTCATCATAAATTGTGCTCATAAAAGATCATTTGGTTGCAAGGGAATAAGCATCCAGTAAAAAGGGTCCTAATAAGTACTGATAAATCAAGTAACAGAAAATATTTCATATGTTAAATTGTATTCTTGACGCTGACCAATGAAGTACTTCATTTGCTGCTCTCTATAATTCATTGTAACTTTCATAGTTCCGGTGATGAAAGCGTGTATGAGTTGTGGAACATCTCTTCATTAAAAATATGTAGGACCCGGAATACTCCTGCCCGATATTAGTAGATACAAGCTTCAATCGGGAGGTGCATGATAGAAGCATCTTCAGATTTCCTTGCAAATGAGAATTTTTCATTACCCTTCGTACATATATGCACTTTTTTTTCCCCAGAAAGTGAGTTGATAATCGAGCAGCATGTGTGACGATGACGCCACTGCGCTGGTCTGTGACAACGGCTCCGGCCTCTGCAAGGCTGGCTTCGCCGGCGACGACGCTCCCCGAGCCGTCTTCCCCTCCATCGTCGGCCGACCTCGTCACCAGGGTGTGATGGTGGGCATGGGTCAGAAGGACGCCTACGTCGGTGACGAGGCCCAGAGCAAGCGAGGTATCCTGACTCTCAAGTACCCCATCGAGCACGGCATCATCACCAACTGGGACGACATGGAGAAGATCTGGCATCACACCTTCTACAACGAACTCCGTATCGCCCCTGAGGAGTCTCCCGTCCTTCTTACTGAGGCTCCCCTCAACCCCAAGGCCAACCGTGAGAAGATGACTCAGATTATGTTTGAAACATTTAGTACCCCAGCCATGTACGTGGCCATCCAGGCCGTGCTGTCCCTGTACGCCTCTGGCCGTACCACTGGTATCGTGCTGGACTCTGGTGACGGAGTGACTCACACCGTTCCCATCTATGAAGGTTACGCTCTTCCTCACGCCATCATGCGTCTCGACCTGGCTGGCCGTGACCTGACAGACTACTTAATGAGAATTCTCACAGAGCGAGGGTACTCTTTCACCACCACGGCTGAGCGAGAAATCGTCCGTGATATTAAAGAGAAACTGTGTTACGTAGCTTTGGATTTCGAAGGGGAAATGGCTCAG